>JAGSMP010004180.1:0-18263 GCA_029286625.1 Parnassius orleans
ACATTAGCTGCCTCGTTGGTCTAGTGGTCATTAGAGCGACTGGTGATCGTGAGGTCCCGGGTACGAATGACAAGTTGGGCCAAAATCAGGTATTGGGTTTTTCTGTCAAGAAATTCCCAGTAGCAGCCTGGAGTCAGGAAACTGCCGGTGTTTCACCCCTGTGTCTCAGAAAGTACATAAAGCCGTTGGTCCTGCAGCCTGACCTCTCTCCGGTCGTGTTAGATTGCCGTACCATCGAACTATAAGAGTGAAGGAATAGAATTTGCACCTGTGTTTGCGCACGCACTGGTGCACTATAACACTGTGCTGCGCAAATGGCTAATCTCCGTTGAGACTAGCTGCTTTGATCAAAATTCGGTGTGTAGAAAATTATTACTTTACATTTCTTATGTAATATACGGGTCGTGGTCCCACTACTGCTGCTCCCCGGGTAAATATCGCTCCAGTAAATCCTCGCGTAAGAATATTTATTACTACAACTATACTTTAGTTATTAAAAATTTAATTATTAATTCAAATAATAAAAAAAAAATAGAAATTCTTTCGATTACAACAGGTATAAAACTATGATTAGCTCCGCAAATTTCTGAACATTGACCAAAGAAAATTCCTGGTGGATTAATAAAAAATCTAGTTTGATTTAATCGACCAGGATTAGCATCTACTTTTACACCTAATGATGGAATAGTTCATGAATGAATTTAGTTATTTATAGGTAAGATAATTCGATTATCAACATTTAATAAACGAAATTATTATATTACCTACCTATAATACGATATTTTTAAAACAAAATGGCTCATTGTAAAAAGTGTAAGCTGTTTCTTTCACTAACGAAAGATGAAGTCATTAAGTGTTTGGGGAGTTGTGATAGTGTCTATCACAAAAAGTGTGCGTCAAAACAAATGCTAAAGAAAGAGATGTGCGAAATATGTGCCAAGAAAAATGAAGATATTCCATCATCGCAAACATTAAATTTGGATCTTAAACAGGTATCTACAGAGTCCATTTTAGAAGAAGTTAATAAAAAGTTGCAAGTGATTTATAAGATAGAAGCCAAGTTGGATAATGCTTTGGAACTCATAGATTTTTATTCTGAAAAATATCAAGAAATGGTGGAGTTCAAAGAGACAGCAGAGAAGAAGATGAAAGCTCTTGAGCATAAAAATGTTTACCTTGAAAAATACAACAAGGCTTTGGAAGAAAGATTACAAGATCTAGAATTAAAAGAAAAAGAAAAAAACATTGAGATCATAGGAATAGAGAAAAAGGAGAATGAAAATACTTTAGAAATAGTGAAAAAAGTGTCTCAAATACTAAAATTATGCCAGGGGGATATAGAGGATACAAGGCGGGTAGGTAAGGAAAAACAGAACCAGAAGAAAGCACAGCCGATTATTGTTACGTTACGTACAAAGAAGGCCCGTGATCAATGGATTTCGGCTTGAAAAGTGCGTATTTCAAATGCGCAAATTCTCGGAAATAATAGCGATCAGTTAATATATATAAATGAACATTTACCAAGGTATAAGCATCAGCTTTTTTGGGAAACAAAAAATCAACTTAAATCTTATTTCAAATATATTTGGATTCAGAATATGAACATACTAGTTAAAAAAAAAGACAATGAAAAAATATTTAAAATAAGTTCTGAATGTGACATAAACAAAATGTTACCGAGTAATAAATAAAGTTGGCAAGGCCTGTGCTAAGGCCGTGCGCACACACCTCGTTATGTTTTATACTTAAAATTCCCACCTATACAACAATTACCTACCGAAATCGACTTTATAAGGTATAAGGACATAACACAATACAGTGAATCTCAATCGGCAAATGGAATACATATATTGCATCTAAATATACGTTCTTTAAGAAAAAATTTCAATGAATTGCTGGTCTTGTTAGAGCATATCAAATATAAAATACATATGATAGTACTAAGTGAGATAAATATTAAGAGAGAAAAACTAGGTCTTTATAATATAAATGGATATATAACTCATGCTAATACAAGGGAAATTTCAAGAGGAGGAGGGCTACTTATTTATATAAAGGAACTTCTAAACTTTTCTTCACAAACAATCAACACTCACGTGGCAGAATTAATTCATGGAAATTTGACGATAGGAAAAAGGACTTTTCATATACTCTGCATCTATAGACCACCTGCGAAAAATAAATATGGTTTTATTGAGTGCCTAAATACACTAATAAAGGAAAGAATATCGCCTCAAGAAGATATTATTGTCATAGGAGACATGAACATCGATATTTATAATAATAAGTGTAATCAAATTATTTCAAATTATAAACTAACTTTGTGTGAACACGGCCTACACTGTGCTGTGCCGAGTTCAGAGATAACACGAGAAGCGGTAGTCAACGGACGGCACGAGCGGTCATGCATTGACCATCTGTGGGTGCGAGCGAGACCGGGTGACACTACATCTGTGTCCTACGTAATTGACTGTCATGTATCCGATCATCATATTGTTGGCATTACGTTAGGTGTATCGGGATCGCAAAGCGAAGTGAATGTGGTAAAAACGGTAAATAAATGTAAACAAGTAATTAGTGATAAATTGTGTAGGGTAAAGTTGGACGAATATGATTGGTCCCAGCTTTTAGATTTATCTTGCCCAACGTTATTGTATGAGAAGTTACGTTTAGTGTTTGAAAATATTTATAATGAAAGTAAGGTCAATATTGTAGTAACTAATAAACGATTAACGCAGCCATGGATAGACGGTAAGTTGAATAATTTAATATTAAAAAGGGATTGTTTATTTAGAGCGTGGAAAGCGTCGCCAAAAAATATGAATAAGCGTTTAGAATACACGAGATTTAGAAATAGAGTAAATAAAATTATAAATGACGCCAGAAACAATTACAGACAAAAACAAATAAAGGATTGTAATGGTGATAGCACAAAAATATGGTCTAATATTAATACATGGTTAGGAAGAACTAAGGCAGATTTGGATTTAATAATTAAGAAGCACATATACATAAACATAAACACTCACGCCTGTCACCCAGAGGGGTAGGCAGAGACTACGGACTTCAACTTGGTACGATCCTGGCACACCTCTCTCGCCTCCTTTACATCCATATATCTACGCATACACGCTCGTCGGTTAAGGGGTACTCCTAATCTGGCCCATTTTCAATATATCGCCAATTTGGTCGATAAACCTTCGTCTAGGGCGTCCAATTTCCGACTCTGCCGTTCACTTCTGCAGCATAAATTTGCTTTGTCACTCTTTCTTCGTTCATTCTTTCTACATGACCAAACCACCGAAGCATTCCTTTCTTAATCCTGGTCACAACGTCATCTTGCAAACCACACTTTTCTCTTATCACACTATTTCTCACCCTGTCATTCAGATTCAGCCCTAACATACTCCTTAATGACCGCATTTCTACAGCATTTATTCTACTCTCATGCTTCTTCTGCCAGACCCAACTTTCACTACCATACATTAAAGTAGGGACTAACACAGCATTGTGAATTGCCAAACGTGCCTTTTTGACACATTTTGACTCTTCACAATAGCGTAGAAACCCATTCACTCTATTTCCTGCGTTCACTCGTCGTTCTATATCCTTATCATATCTACCATCCCTACTAAATAAACATCCCAAATATACAAACTCATCCACTTGCTCAATCAACTCCCCTTCTATTCTTATTTCACATAACGTTATTAATAAGAAGTACTTGGGTAAAAATGATATTTTATATAATATTTGCACAAAATTTACTAAAACATTTACCAAAGAAATAATAGACATTAAACATAGTTGTAATTTAAAATATTTAGATAGAAACATGTACGTTACACAAAGCGAGGTGTCTTTTAGGTTTAAGAGAGTGAAATCATGTGACATAGAAAAAGTAATTGATATATTGCACCTGAAAAAGCACCAGGTTTGGACGGGATTAGGGTGAAAGATTTAAAGTTAGTAAAGAAAAAAATAAGTCCAATACTGGCCCATTTTGTTAATATGTGCTTGTCAAAAGGTGTTTATCCTGATTTATTAAAGAAATCAATCATTCGTCCCATATTTAAGCACGGAAGTCATTTAGATTTCAGTAATTACCGGCCAATTGCCATTTTATCATCTGTCAATAAGATTGCTGAGAAGGTGGTTGTAGGCCAAATAACCGACTTTTGGAACAGCATAGTATATTATCAGAGACACAACACGGATTTAGAAAAATCGTAGTACAGTTTCCACTTACCCTATTTTCAGATACAGTTAATGAATATTTAAATGATGGAAAACAGGTTATGGTTCTGTTTATTGATTATAAAAAGCCTTTGACACTTTGGACCATAATATGTTATTGCAAGCGATGGAGGAGTGGAATCAGGGCCCTACAAATAACTTTTCGTAGCTATCTATCTAACAGGACGCTTCGTACTGTAGTGGACGGCGTTATGGGAGAGGAGGCCAGTATTAGCTTGGGTGTACCGACTGGTTCTATTTACGGTCCTGTGGGTTATATTATGCATGTAAATAGTGTATCTAATGTAATAAAAATTGTCAAGTGTTTATGTATGGATGACATGTGCTTGCTATTTGCCTCTAAAGAAACAAAATTTGCAAAATAATATACAAAGTGACTTTGAGAATATAATAAAATGGGCCCATGATAATGGCATAATCCTAATTTTAACAAAACAAAATGCATGCATATACACTCTCCATACAATGCTGCAGCGAAAAACACCACATTGAATGAGATAGCTGTTGTGGGCACTGTTTTGAGTGCTTACATAATAATAAAATTAATTGTAAATGTAAAGAAATTGAATTTGTCGATAAGTTTAAGTATTTAGGACTGGTTATTGATAAAAACTTTAATTGGAAACCTCAAATAACAGATGTATGTACAAGGCTGTCAGCGATATTAGGTAAATTTTATTATTTAAACCACATTTTGAACAAAAATCTATGTACCTTCTATACTATGCTTTGGTGGATTGCCTCATAACTTATGGACTTGGGTATATGGTCGCACTTTTGCTTCTATATAAAGGACATTAAAATTTACAGGCAAGATTCCTAAAATATCTTGTAAATGAAAAGTTAAAAAAATTGTAAGAAAGATTATAATAAGTTATTCTCTATTTGTAAAATTTTTAGTAGAACACAAAGTTAACATGTTATTAGTTTTGGAAAACATTAATAAAAATAATTATAAAGAAAAAGTGGATAATAAATAAAGAACCAGGAAAGTTAGAGAGAAATTAATTGAGCCTAGTGTTAAAACTACTATGGTAAAAGATACAAAATATTTAATACCAAAGCTTCTTAATGAAATAGACTGGCTAAGGCAGGGTAGACCTGATCGCAATTTACAAATAAAAAGAAACTTAAGAATTATTTTTGGACATACATGATAGCGTATTTGATAATTTGTAAAACTGATATTCGTTTGTAATATTTGAAAAATATATGGGTTATATTTAAATTTCTATTTGGTTGCAATGTTATGAGTGAGATGTTATAGAATATGGAAATAATAGTGTTTATATTTAGAATTTCTATTTTTTTGCTACATTATGTGGGTGGTGTACTTATTTAATTATGAGTGCATTTATTCGCCAACAAACTGTCTTTACAGTTTGGCGAAGTTATATTATTATGTACTGTTTTTGTAAAGATAAGCAAATAAATTAAATTAAAATTAAAATTAAATATATGAATCATATTCAATATTATTAAAATCTGAATATTCATAACTTCAATATCATTGATGTCCAATAGATTTTAAAGTAATTAGGAGATTATTAAGTTCATCTAATAAATATAATAAACGTAAAGAAAGTAAAGCAATAAAAATTAATGTAATTGCAGGAATAATAGTTCAAATTAAGCTGCTATATTACGCTGGTATTCTGTGAGAGCGTGGTCCTTCCCCGGTCGAGCCGACCCATTCGCACAACTATACTACTACTATAGCTGCTGCATGGCTGACGATAATTTAAGCATAGCAAACTATGCTTAAATTATTCTTAATACCTACTTGAGAGTTGATTACGCTAATTATGCTGGATTGGTTAGTATACATTTGTACTGTTGCATTCGTTTTTTTTATAGAATAAGGGTGACAAACGAGCACACAGTCCACCTGATGGTAAGTGGATGCTGTGGCCAATAGACTTCTTCATCTATACTCGATAAAGAATTAATACGCAGATGCATTGTCACCCCTTAGGACTTAGATGGAATGCCTCGTTGGCAGTGAAAAGGGTTTCCGATTCTCTGCATTCACTATACGAAACACAGCAGCATTGAGCTGCTATTGATATCTTGATATTTTGTAAGAGCATGGTCCTTCCCTGGTCGAGCCGACCCATTCGTGTGCCACAACCAGCGCAGCGAGCTCTACCAGGTACCATAAGTAGTAATGTATTTCTTCAATTGCAATTTAATTTGCATTGGTAATAGTGCCTTGCGGCAGGCAAGAGGATCCACTACCCATATCATCTCATCGACATCACAAGATGCGCAGAGGAAAATGAAACAGAAATGGGCGGCAGCATCTACCTAATAACAACTCAAATTAATAAAATCCTACGATTGTCAAGCCGCCAGCTAACTGTGGCATTTATGGCAAATATCGCATTCTGACAGGCTGCAATGATTGATTAATGAATTAATAATGCTGCTCCTTTGCATCAAACTGTCAGATTTGGAGCTTGAGTAAACTTTTCACCATAAGACATGCAAGAATTCCATTTGTCACTCGGCAGGTAATACCGAGTGGAGATGAGGTTGATGAATGAAAATGACTTATTCCTCCAGTAATAGTTAAAATTGCTGAGGTATAAAGCGGATATCTTTGTTGGTGTTAGTGATCGTGTAACTTCTGAATGATTTGACCGATAAGGTTATATTCACACTATAATCTTGGTTTCACGCGACAATGGTTCATAACCTCATGCGCAGGGATCGTGGGAGCTTCAATAGTATTTTGAGGGCAATATCTGATCATTTTGATTGTCCCATCCTAGGGCACTGGATGCGTATGCATTTGCATGTACCTGGTGTCGTGGGAAGCCAATAATAAAAATATGTGTGTGTAACAATTTAAAACTAACATATGTTAAACTTATTACTAACATAATTATAGACTGTATGTGGGTCTGAAATAAATTGTTATTATTTTTATTATTATTATAACTATGCTAATATCCGATAGGTGGCGCTTTATGCATGTTATCAACAAATTCTAATAAGGTGGTTTAGTGAAAGAAAGGAGAATTACGAGATTTATTATTAATTGTTATATTTACACTGCCAAAAAGTCCGAAGGGAATTCGGAGTGAAATTCACCACGCGACTCATCTATCTGAAAGGGCAGAAAATCTGGGCCAGCTAGTAAGTAATTTAAAGTAAATCCAAAAAAAAAAACAAGTATGCAGCTTCAAGATTTTAGGATACTGTTAGTACAATCTTTGTAGGTCAGATCAAAATAATTAACTAAATACTAAAGTAAGTTTTTGATGTTCTAATGCCCTGTCTAGCACGGCCTTAGCACATCAAACATCTCAATTATCGAATGACCATACAATTACAGGAACAAAACAAAGACGCCACCACAATATGTCATCGAAGTTAAAGTTAAAGTTAAAGTTACAGCCTATATACGTACCTCTGCTGGGCACAGGCCTCCTCTCGTTTCTCAGAGAATGATAACTTTTTATTGCTAAGTAGAATTTTTATAATAATAATGTCCTCCTGACCGAATTTCAGTCACGGCAAGTCAGTCTCCACGGATGCTACCCATTTTTGCAAAAAAGTACGCACGAGTGTGTGTGGACCTAATTCCTACATGAACGAAGAGCGATCAGGCACAGGACCAACGGCTACGTGCTTTCCGAGCCATGGTGGTGAACCACCGCCAACTTCCTGACTGCGGGCTGCTATAGCGAGTTTCTTGCCTGCCAGTAAATATTATACTTAAGTTGTGAAAAACTCACGCGATTGAAGTTCTAGAAGAAAAATTCTTCCACTAGGTAGTAATTAGTGACCAGACTAATAAAATCCGCTTCGCAAATTTCATTACGGTTGGCAGGTTGACAACCTCAGCTTTTTATTACTTTGATCTGTTATCAGGATGCTGCTGCCCATCTGTTTCAGTTACCCTGTCTCGCCCCTTACGACACCCACGTAATGATATGAGGTAGTGGATTCTTTTGCGTCGCTACTCCGCGGCACATATTATATATATTTCATTATGTCTCCATAAAACAAATGAAATAAATAGAACTGATTGCAATAAAATCACTGCAATCATGTTCAGATTGAAGGTTTTTTTTTTAATTCGACTCTTGGATTTAGAAGGACCAAGGACCTTCAGTTTTGATTTAACAAATTGTTCCTTATTCCATTCGCATTTTTATTGAGTTTCAAGCGCCTCATAAAAAAGTCATAAACAATTATATTACTTACGTGAAAGCATTTTACTCAGGTACTTTTTGCATCTATGGCGGAATTATTGCCGTAAGTTCTTAATTTCATTTTTTTTTATTTTACCTTGCAAAATTCAGCAAAATAGAACTTTGCTAGAATATACCTCGGTCGCTGTCTCTCTGTTATAATAATTTTTCATGAAAAATATTTTACGTTGCGTTTATCATTGTTAAAATGTGGAAACAAAGTTGAAAAAAGTTGACTTAAGTTGAAAAAAAAACATCAAATTTACTTTTTTTTAGATCGTTATGTTGTGTGGTTAATTTAAAATACTATTTAGAAATATATAGTAATTCATTATTTTGTTTAATAACAAATATATTAAAATTATTTTCGACCTAAATAGCGTTCTTGGCACGATACCGCGAGGAGTAGGAATGTATGATAATTTCAATTATTAGTTTTGTTTTTTTTTTTACTATTCACTGCTGTAATAGTACGACGGGCTGTTTCTTGCACACGTTTAGTGTTAGACGAACCTTGTGTTGACTTCGAATTATTTGTAATATCCGAGGTATTAAAAGCAGCGTCTGATTCGAAAGGAGTATTTGTTGTGGGATATTTGGCCATAAAACTGCTCCATCGCAAGGATCTTATCATAACCACCAGGATGTTTAACATAGATAACACCATTAAAAGTCCACACATTCTTTATTCCAAAATGTTTTTGAGCTCTTTTATGTATTGATTGCCTGGTTTTAGTAAGGAATTCGGAAACAGAGATTAGCGAGCCTTTCAATTTTGAATTAACTTTCCACACTTCCTGTTTTGTGTGGTGATCACGAAAATATGCTATAACAGGCCTTATGTGGTTACTTTTCTGCACACCAAGTCTGTAGCAGTTTTCCAAGCTAATGGCACTTATATCTGTTAAACCCAATTTATTGTGCAACAATTGTAGTATTTCATCTGTTATATTAGTCACAGATGCCTCTGGGATGCCATTAAAAACAATAGCCTTTTGACGAGACCACGTGTTAATAGTATCAACATTCTTCATGCACTCATGAACCTGCTGCCATAAAATATTTAGCATTTTGATACCAAGTTCCTTAAAGGAGAAAATTTTTTCCTGTAGCTGTGCCATGTTGGGTTTATTGGAGTGGATGCATCCTTAAAGCGTTTTAAAAATTCGGCCAGTTTCTGACTCCAGCAATCTTCCAACTCTGCATATTCTCAACATCCATGACATTTGCCATTATTCAAGCACTGATACCACGAAAGTTATTTACTATGTAAACAAGTGAACACTGTTACGAATTGAGGTTATGATGGGAGGTGAATTGTGAGTATTTAACGATTTAAATTGTCATACTTTTTAAACACTGAATTAAAAACAAATTACTAGTTATTATATTAGCACAAATACTAAAAATTATATTCACAATTATATTTAGATCATAAAATATTACGAGAGCACTTTTGTAACTGTATTTTATTCAACACCTACCCGCCGAAACAAAAATCTGGTGATCTAAATTTTGAAAAGATGTCGATATTATTAAAAAAATCTAATCAACAGATATCTACAGCACTCAAAAGTCTTTATATTACATAGCTTCATATTGACTTGAAATGTGCTGTACCCCGCATCTTTCCCTGAAACACAATCATTTACGGTCTAAATAAAAGCATTTTGCTCTATAAATTAAATATCATCACATTAATTCCCTGGATTTATTCCATATTGATAAAAATTGTTAATTGACCTAAATCAAAAAAAAAATAAGAATGTATTGAATAAAACTACTTTTACGGATTTTATCGCGGTCAGCGGACCAGCACGCATGGTAACGGGGGCGTAGTTCCTAGTAGTCCAGTTATTAAAAATAAGTAGAATTAAACGCGATAAAGTCTGTAAAAGTAGTTTTATTCAATGTGTAGTGTTGCGTAAATATAAGATATCATTAAATAATGAATGTAGGTTAAAAGGAAGGTTAAAGGTTAGAGAAAATTACCATAATAACTTTTTACGCATTATTTTCAAACATTGGGGAAGGGCTGGTGACACTGAAAAGAGATGGGCGTTATATGATTTGACGCAATTATGCAAGCAGTTAGAATTTTTTTATGAAACTTGTTAACAATAAATAACAATAGCTTTCCTTTGCAATTTCTTGATAACTATATTAATAATGAAAATCTGCGGTTGCCGACGCGCCTGCTAAGCCTGGCAATTATGGAAAACATGTAATAATCGTTTAGTACTTTTGATAGCTGTAATTAATGAATAAAATAAGCTGCAAATAATAATAATAATAATCCTGTATTTATACAGTCTAAAGGAAACAAATGAGAAAACAAGATATAAAACTGATTGATACCTATGTTGTTGCTTGTATATTAATCGGAATTTATAATTACTTAACATAATATACAATATTAAAAATTGTAATAAAAAAAACTAAAACTAGTAATTTAATTATCAAACAGTCGTACTCCACGCGGTATCGTGCCAAGAACGCTGGCTGCGGCTGCGTTTCCCCGCTGAATGGCTGGCTATACTTAGCCTTTGAGCGAGAAAAGAGCCAGTCCTCTTATCACCAGCACTACCGACCAGTCGCGGATGGATTTCCTTTAGGAACTTCATTGCACGCGGACCCCACGGACAGTTAGATTCTACAGCAAATGGCACAAATATGTAGTCATCTCTTTATACTTAATAGATATTAACAGTTCTAGTAAATTATTTGCGGAATAAACATATTGCAGAGGGTAAATTGAATCAATATTACTTTTTCAGGTTATTGCGCATTAAAAAATCCTATTACTTCTTTTTACCCGAATAAAATCGAATAAGGCGTTTTTCTGTTTGAATTCTAATTTTATACATTAACGAGAGCTCTAATTAAAACCTTATGAATGTGTCGTAAGATTTGCATTTGAGTACAAAAAAACAAAAGAGACGACAACTTAAAGAATTTTAATTATTTCTTATATTATACGTTGATTTTATTTATTTCCTTTTTGTTTTTTGTTTTTTTGAGATATGGTCGGAAATTCTTCATATAAGAGAAGCTGTAATGAACCGACAACCAAACGCAGTGCAGGGTGGTCCTTCTCTAGATGAATTATTGCTGGATTATTTTAAAATTATAACCTTTCTCAATAATATGCTCCCGCTGTGTAGTGGTGGCGTAATTGAATTCACCACTTACCCCATAATATTCCGGGGGTATCGTAAGAGGCGATAGAGGGAACAACCAAGTGCCCAAAGAGCGGCTATTTGGGATTATCGCAAGGAAACCAGCTTATCTCGCCAGACCATACAGGAGCAGCATTGTAAACTTTTTTTATTCTAACTCTTAGATAAAAGAGGAAACAGGGCTGTCCCTAGTGTAACATATGAAGGCTGTTTACATTTATTCTTTTAATTTATTTTGTGTTTTTGAATATAATTTATATACTCGTATGTACATGGGCGACAGTACTGAACTTCCTGTTGAAGAGTTTTATGAACAACAGTATTACTACGAACATTAGTAAGTAACAAAAGTAGAACTTGATAGCACCGGAGTTGGAAGGATTTTTAAAAGCCATTTTTGAAACAAAAAATATGTAGCGGATTTGCATTTGTATTGGGAACTTAGCTTGAAACTCCTGCAAACTAGAATATAGCTTTACCGTATCTGTTAAGTATCAACGAGCGGAATAAGGGAGGTTTTCTTGTATACTATTATATTAAAAATATATAAGATGTTAATTTTTAACTGACTGTCATAGAAATAGGGTTCTGTTTTTGGAGTAATGTACGTATGATTATATTTTTTTATATTAATTTGTGTCTTTATATAAAATTATGTTGAAAAGGAATTTAAGGGGTGTGAAAAAGATGCGCCAACAATTTACTTTTAAATTTTCGACACACGAGGCTTTTTGACTGAAAGCAAATCCCGTCAATTACGCCGAACCCTTAAACAAAAAATAGTATTACCAGTTCGTGCCGAGTATGTACTAACTCAATTAATTAACGAGTTCGAGAAACATGAAAAGCCTATGTCCGACAGTGGACTTAAAAAGCTACTGATGATGTTTTTTTTTTGTATAAACAGGGTAAACAGGTGTAAACAAGCACACAGTCCACTTGATGATAAGTGGATGCTGTGGCCCATAGACATCTACGTATATCTTCGATTAAGAACCAAAAAGCAAATGCGTTGTCACCCTTAAGGACTTAGATGGAATGCTTCGTTTCCAGGAAAAAGGATCTCCGGTTCTCTATACTCACCATACGAAACACAGCAACAATGAGCTGCTGTTTTACGCTCGTAATGTGTGGGAACGTGGTCCTTCCTCGGTCAGTCCCGGCCGGATCCATTCGGCTACATCCAAAATATAGCTGTAGCACTGCTTTACCACGTATGATACTTTGTATATCTTAATACTAGCTGTTACCCGCTTCTTCGCCCGCATGGTCACTGGGAAATGAACTATCCATTGCTTTTTAAATTGAAAGAAAACTGAGTTTTATAGATTTGTCAGAGATGCAGCCATTAAAAGGAAACTGAGCAAAATTGATTTGTCAGCCTATTTAAATGTTTTGAAACGCAGTGTATAGGAAAGCATGAAAATAGCCTGTTTATTCCAAATGGAAATGGGATATTTTTTTAATTAAAGGAAACTGAGCATAATTATTCGTCAGGGATGCAGACTTTTGAAAAGAAACTGAGCTAAATTGATTCGTCAGAGATGCAGTTTTCTGAATTAAAAGGAAACTGAGCCAAATAAAAGATCCGTCAGAGATGCAGCCTTTTGAGTTGAAAGAAAACAGAGCTTAATGGGTCCGTCAGAGGTGCAGCATTTGGAATTGAAAAGAAACTGAGCTAAATAGGAATTTTGAATTGAAAGAAGATCTGTAGGAATTCTGATTAATTGATTGTAGGAATTTTGGAAAAAAACTAACTGAACACTATTTTAAGACGCTACTGTACACAATGTTATATTTTTCCATTCGGGGAAAGAATGTGGATTCTGGGCATTTGACACACGCGAACATGCTACATACAGCTGACCATGAGAGGCACAGTTTTCTAAGTTGACCCTTTACCTGTAACGTTTGCCCTTGCGCTTTATTAATTGTCATTGCAAAACTGAGCTTAATAGGAACTGCAACCTTTTGAATTGAAAAGGAAGATCTGTGGGAATTATAAGGATCCGTGGTATAATAACATTTTCACCTTTTCCTACGCCTGTCAAAATTGTAGCACCGATTATGTTCCGTCCAAGATGTGTCACACGCAGCCTTGTCCGTTACATAACCGAGGAGCATCTAAATTTCGCATTAGCATGACTGGGACGCCTAATTTTAATTGAAGCTTGTGAGGGCACACAGACAACTCTAGAGAATTTAGAAACTCTACGGGATATGAAGTGCTCTGTTCTGTGTCCATAACTGTGTCTACTGACAAATACTCTGTTATTTCTCCTGCTACTTCGCTTAATATATCTGAATTTATTTTGTTAACGCTCTCATTTTTGGTGCAAAATCGCCTTTGACATAATCATTTGTCTTCATGCATGTTGTTCGTTAAATCTGAATAAACGCTCGCAATTAATTCGGAATGACTCTGTACTAAATTACAAAATCTCTCGTCAATTTAACGCAGCCCTCAGCATCCGTTTCCAACCGCCCATCGCCAATTTTTAATAGTGTGTCAGCATAGTTTCCAGCATTGATATCATTATACAAATGCACTCTCATATTCGTAGTTAAACTGAATTTTGTCACCTTGTTCCATAAAATAGACGACTTGAGTGTCTATTTATAGTAGTGTGCCCTTTTGAATGACAGGTAAAGTTTGGCGAAAGTCACCAGCCAGTAAAACCACCATTCCTCCCATTACATCGGTATTGCTGCGCAAATCCTGGAGCGTTCGATTTAGTGCTTCTACAGCTTTTTTATGCGACATTGTACTTTCGTCCCACACTAAAAGTTTGCATTGTCGTAGCATTATACCTCGTGCACTATTTTTGCTAAAGTTGCAGATCGGCGATTCTTCCTGGGCTAGATTTAGAGGGAGTTTTAAAACAGAATGTGCAGTGCGGCCCTCGCTTAGCAGCGTGGCGGCTATACCGGAGGAAGCTACGGCCACAGCAATGTTTTAATCTTTCCGTACTTGCGCTACTAATAAATTTAACAAAAATGTCTTCCCAGTTCCTCCAGGGGCATCTAAAAAGAAAAGTGCACCATTTCCAGATTCAATTTGTCCTAATACTTTGTCAAAAACTCGTTTTTGTTCTTGCTGCTGCAAAGCTGGTATATCTTAGTTTGTTTCACGTATAATTTCATCACTTAGTTCATTTTCGGTTGTTCGCTGAGGGCTTATCATTCCAAAGTCGCTTAATTTTTTGCCTACCATTGCCATTACTTTATCTTCAATTTTTCCAAGTGCTTCATTATAAATGTGTTCATTGTATGTCATGTTCGCGTGTGTCTGCTGTCACCTTCGCAAAATATCTTCCGCCATGTACTCTTTATATTTGTCCCACAATTTATGTGCATTAGATAGCACGCAAGATGATATGAGAGTTGCATAAAGATGACTAATTTTGGCTGGTGACTGGCACTGCACAGCTTCCTCCATGGTTTCATCCCAGTGATTATCGTTTTCTAAAAGATGCAGAGCTTCACATGCCTCTCTATAAGTTGCGCATTCCTGACCGTTGACAGTTTTAAGGTCTTTATATCCTGTATGACCCCGAACATGGTGCAGCAGCAATCGTAAACAGAAACATTCAAAATTAGTTACATTGACGGTATACACACGACCAAGGGCATCTGATGACTTTACACCGGGCCAATTTGCAACAGGCGCGCCTTGAATACGGCGTTTCCACTCCTTCCTAGATGTGTTCCATGTATAATAGCGGGGGACTTCAAAATATAACAACGTTTTGCAAAGGGTCGGTTTGACAAAGTTGAAAGAAGGCTGTTAGTGTAGTTTTGGCGGTGATGCAATTCTTTCTTGGAAATTTCTTTCGGTGAAATATACACGCTCTCCATTTTCTAAGTGCACAGCAAGGTGAGTAACTGTTGGGTGCCTTTCGTGTAAAGGGAAGCCAAGGAGACGCCACGCTGCCTCGTTACTGCTGACATAACGCCCTGCTTGAAAGGTCTGTACTTCATTAACTGGATTTGCCTCACCTTCACTCCTGAGATTAAATATTGCTTGGTCGCTTCCTTTATTTATGTACTTACAGATATACTTGATTGCGCGGACAGAGCTACATGCTTCTACATTAATGTGGGCATTAAACATTTTACATAGAATGGGCGAATACGGGACAATCCAGCTGCTATCTAAGGTTTCGAACGCTCCAGAGCGAGATTTGATTGTAACTTTCCTGCCACCATTTTCGGGAGCTCTGCGTCTGTATAAAGGGTAGCCATTGTCATTGTGCACTGTTTCTTTTAATAGCTGTTTAGGGAATTTCTTTGTATATTTTCCTTCTTTCATACATGGCGATATTGAATTTCATGCTCCACATGAACCATGAATCATATTTCGGACGATGGTATCATACAACAAATACTTTATCTTGCTCAGGATCCGGAATCTCGGCGCTTATTATGTCGTCTATTTGGCTGGGCCGCAACTTCTCTTTAAGCCATATTAGAATGTGGGCATGCGGTAATCCTCTTTTTTGCCATTCAATTGAATACATGAAGCACTGCACCTCTCCGAAAATTTTCCCTTTGTTAATTACATACATTAATTTTTGTACTTTTAATCTAAATACTCTAGCAACTAAATCGTGTCTGTCAGTACTTTTTTGGCGCGGCATTAGCTCCTCGGTTATTTCTTTCCAAGTGGGATTGCAAGTAAAAGTAACAAAAAGATCAGGTATTCCGTAAGTTCGTACATAGGCGAATGCGTCTTGTGTGTACTCATGTAGGTAGCGGGGACTGTTAACGAATGATGAGGGCAGAATTACCATTTTACCTAAATCTCTGGGGTTTATAATCTTTTATATCTTCGGTATATAATTCTCAACGCGCAGCTTTTTTTGATTTAAAGATATATAACGGAGACGTTCACTTTCTACCTTCACATACATGTCTACCAAATCTGCGTGAATGACGACTTTATAATCCTCTTCAGGTAGGTTTTCTAAAGCAGTTTTAAATGTTTTGACTAAAATTTATTTATTTATTTATTTGCTTTTTAGTATGTAATTTACATGATATACTGTTAAATACTATGTATACCTACTAAGTCCCTAATGGAGACATGCAAATTTATTTATTCTTAGAAATTATATTTATACAAAATTAACACATCAAAATCAATCATTATTAAATCATTAAATTAGGAACAATAAACAATCCATCCAATTATATTCTAAAGATATCAAAAGTACAACTACAAAAATAATAATTATAATTAACAAATAAAGTAAATTAAATTAAACAATATTATATACCATGTCAGTTAATAACAAAAAATGTCAATTATGAGCTATAGTCCTATAAAAGTTGTCATCAGTAATTTAAAAGCTCGTTTACTGAGTAAAATGTATTTTGAAGAAGCCACTGGTATATTTTTTTTTTAAATGTTTTTATAGGAAGGTCTTTGATTATGTTTGGTATTTTATTATATATTATTTTACCCATCCAGTAACAACTTTTGCTAAAGCGTTTACTTTTGGTATTTCGCTAATTACTATCCGATCTGGGTATCTCGTGTTCATGGATACTACTTCTTTATTAAGTTTATAAAACTTTTCCTGTGTTGTTTTACAAACTTAGCAACTTCTAATATATACAAACAAGGCACGGGTAAGATTCCCAGTGTCTTAAATAGAGGTCGACATGAGACATCTGGGCCAACACCATGAATGGCACGAACACATTTTTTTTGTGCAATAAAAACTTTATTAATCTCTGCACTGTTGCCCCAAATTATAATCCCGTAGCGGATAATCGACTCAATATATGCAAAATAAGTCATAATTGCAGTTTGTTTTGTTGCCACTTTTGTTAGTCTATAAAGCGCATATGTGAACCTGTTTATTTTATTACATATTTTACAAACTTGTTCTTTCCATTTTAATTCTTTGTCAATAATTATACCTAGGAATGTCACATTAGATGCACTACATAGAGTTTGTCCATTATAATTAATATTTATTAAATTATTATTTATACTATTAAAATTTATATATTGAGTTTTACTTAAGTTTATTGTTAAATAATTATTACTTAGCCATTATTATTACCTCAAATATTGTTTCATTAATGTCACAAATATGTTTCGTCAGTGACAGATTTTATTTGTTGTGACTATTACTGCGACGTCATCTGCGAATAAAATACTTCTATATTTAGTAATTTCTGGTAAGTCGTTTGAATATATCAAATATAAAAGTGGACCTAGTACACTACCCTGAGGTACGCTAAATGCATTTTTCTAAATTTGGATCTATAACTTTGACTTACATGTTTATTGTCAAGTTTTAGCACCTCAACACATTGATGCCTGTTTTGTATGAATGACAATCCAGTGATATGCTAGGCCTCTAATTCCGTTTTGATCTAGTTTGAACAAAAGCTGATCATGTGATACGAAGTCAAAAGCTTTTGACATGTCAAAGAAGATAGCCGTAGTAAATAGTCCGTCATTAATATTTTGTAAAATATTTTTATTAAATTAAACAAGATACTGTAAGTTCATACTGCGTAGATCGGAACAAAAGTTAATAATTTTTAATCTGGAGATAGCCGTGGTTAACTATGATATTGGGACGTCATACACCTCAGTCCCCGTGAC
>JAGSMP010004181.1:0-11003 GCA_029286625.1 Parnassius orleans
TTCATACTGCGTAGATCGGAACAAAAGTTAATAATTTTTAATCTGGAGATAGCCGTGGTTAACTATGATATTGGGACGTCATACACCTCAGTCCCCCGTGACCATGGGTGCTGTAAAGTACTCGAAACGTCAGGAATATAAAATAAGTTAATATACGCGATAAAATCTGTAAAATTAGTTTTATTTAAAAGAAACACTATTATTATTATATTACAAACATCTTCATAAACATTGATTGGTAAACATGAGTTTGTACAAAAAGAGTTTAGTTTGAGGCTGATTTCGGTATTATTTTTTTACATTTGAAACTTAAACCTATTATTTTTATTAATAAATTGTGAATAAATTATAAACTACTTTTACTTCCATGCGTCCAAAAAAATGAATTAGATTTTTTACAGAAGTAAGATGAATCTCTTACACATGGTATTTGAATGATGTGGCTCTTAGACATCTATATCTATCCTCAATTAAGAATCAAAATGTAGATGCTTTTTTACTCCTGAGAACTATTACTGAATGCCTCTTTCATTTCGTTCTCGTTCTCAGTATCTCATTCTCGAAGCAGCGCAATTTCCACGTAATATCCGCGTCTCCGCGTCGCATTTATATCGTTTTGAAATTTTAAATAGAAAGGTAAATTCGATAAATAGCTTAATGTATGTTTTAACGTGGGGAGCGAATAAAATAGATTATTAATAGAATCAGGCGTTAATTTGTGGAAATCCATTTTAAAGACACATATCAAAGATGTGAAAATATATTAGCCTAGATCTGCGCGAAAAAATATAAAATAATAAAAGAGCACCTCCTTTCCTCCCTTAATTGCGTGCACTATCTTTAAAGCGGTTAGCCATGACAGTCCATCCCCTCATGGTGCGTTGATTTGAGGCGTATGTGATTATTGTGTGCTGTGTCTTTAAAGTGGTTAGCCATCTATTTATTCCAGTCTATTTCTCCCTATGTTGCCTTGTCCAGAGATGAAACACTCGTCGTATTATCGACGGTAGTGTGTTTAGTTTAGTGTAGTGGTGATAGGTTCTTATGGCTCCGTGGTGTGGTGGCTTAGCAATTAATTACGGCACTAAAGGATTTTTTTTTCATTTTCATTCATTACAGCCCTTCACAAGTCCACTGCTGAACATAGGCCTCCCCCACGGAATGCCACAAAACACGGTCCCGAGCCACCTGCATCCATTGACTTCCTGCATGTCTTACCAGGTCGTCACTCCATCTAGTGGGGGGGACGTCCTACACTTCGCCTGCCGGTACGAGGCTGCCACTCGAGAACCTTTCTTCCCCATCGGTTGTCGGTTCTTCGAGCTATATGGCCGGCCCATTGCCACTTCAGCTTACTAATCCTTTGGGTTATGTCGGTTACTCTGGTTCTACTGCGGATATCCTCATTTCTAAGTTTATCACGCAGAGAAACCCCGAGCATAGCCCTCTCCATAGCTCGCTGAGCGACCTTGAGCTTCCTCATACGGCCAGCAGTGAAGGACCACGTCTCAGTTCCGTATGTCATCACTGGCAACACGCACTGGTTGTACAATTTAGTTTTGAGGTTTTGAGGTATGCCTGACGAGAAGATGGGTCGTAATCTCCCGAACGCTGCCCAGCCGAGTTGAATCCGTCGATTGACCTCTCGGTCGAAGTTGGACTTACCTAGTCGGACTATTTGTCCCAGGTAAACATATTCGTCAACAACTTCGAGCTTAGTGCTCCCAACAACTACCGGTATAGGTGTGACATGGACATTAAACATGATTTTTGTTTTGTCCATGTTCATCTTGAGACCTATCCGTTGGGAGACACTATTGAGGTCATTGAGCATAGTGCTTAGATCCTCCAGCGATTCTGCCATAAGGACTATATCGTCGGCAAATCGAAGGTGAGTGATGTATTCGCCATTGATGTTAATACCGTATCCTTTCCAGTCCAGTAGCTTGAAAACGTCTTCCAATGCAGCGGTGAAGAGTTTCGGGGATATTACGTCACCCTGTCTCACACCTCTCTGCAGTTGGATAGGTTTCGTACTCTGGTTCTGTACTCGGATAGCCATCGAAGCCCTACGCAAGGCAAGTCCACATACGCAAGGCAAAGTGGCAGTTTGTACTCTTCGGTTTTTTGTACAATTTGCCGAAGGGTATGTATGTGGTCTATGGTGCTAAAGCCATTTTGGAAACCGGCTACTTCGGGAGGCTGGAAGTCGGCAAGTCTGTGTGCGCGACGATTGGTATGACTCTCGAAATCAGCACGTAGACGCGGCTCAGAAGGGGAAATCGGTCTGTAGTTCTTCAAGAGAGCGTTGTCGCCTTTCTTGAAGAACAAGACCACCGCACTTCTGCTCCACGCCTCCGGTGTAATACCACCATGGAGGACGGAATTAAAGAGCTTCTGAAGGACTTCGTACCGGTTTTCCACCCGCTTTCAGAAGCTCCGCTGTAATTCCATCCTCGCCTGGGGCCTTGCCGTTTTTAAGGTGCTGGAGAGCCATTCTAATCTCGCTCAGACTGACGTCCGGGATATCATCGGAATAGTGTCGGATAAGACTTGCTCTTGGATCGTTACTCACACTTGCGCGTGGCTCCAACGATGACGTGTACAGCTGCCCATAGAACCTCTCAATCTCACTCAAAATCTCAGGTGTCCCGGAAACGATGCTGCCACAATCGGTCTTCAGCTTCGACAGTTGGCTCTTTCTGGCAGACAGATCTCTGGCAAAGACTTTGCCCTGGTTCCGCTCGATCGCTTCTTCAATACGAGCTGTATTGAAGTTGTGCAAGTCCCGCCGCATGCATTTGGAGATCTGTCTGTTCAGTTGCCTGTATGCTGTCAAATCTGCTGAAGACTGCAGCTTCATCTCCCGTGTAACAACCATGAGATTAAGAGTGTGATCGGAGAGTTTTTGTGTTCTTCTGCGACGGGTCTTACAGAACTTAGCTCCGACCGCATGGACAGTTTCCACAAGCTTGTCATTCATATCCACTTCATTGCAAAATTCTAGGCACTGAAAACGATTTTGTAACTCGAACTGAAAGTTTTCGGGACTTTGGATTAGAGCACGAGGGGGACGGCGCGTTGACTTCATTAGACGTGACCTCTCCAACTTAACGTTTAGGTTCAGTGTGCCTCTCACCATTCGGTGATCGCTGCCAGTTTTCACCCTCGCGATCACTGAGACATCACTGAACAGTTGTCGTCTGGTCGTCATAATGAAGTCAATCTCATTTTTGTCGAACCGTCGGGGCTCGACCAGGTCCATTTCTGTGGGGCCGCTTTTGGAAGAAAGAGTTCATCAAAGAGTCCTCTTCTCCATAAAGTCGGCCAGCTGCTGGCCTTTGGGTTCCGTTGCCCTATTCCGAATTTCCCTACTTTCAGCTCACCGCTCTCTCTTGTGCCTAGTTTTGCGTTGAAGTCTCCCATTAACACCGTATAGTGGGTTTTGGAGGAATGCATGGCTCTAGAGATATCCTCACATTTCCTCCACCTCCTCATCGGGTGTGCCGAGGTTGGTGCGTAAACCTGTATGACCTTCAGCGAATACCGTTTGTTGATTCTGAGTATAAGGTACGCAACCTCGTCGACACACTCCCGATCTTTACAACGTTGTTAACGAGAGACTTGTGGACGATAAATCTGACACCTCCTTGGGACAGATGGTCGCCTCCCGGTGATAGAATAAGTTGCCGGATTCGAGGATTACCGTGTCCTCACCCTCTCTTCGGACCTCGGATAGTCCTATTATATTCCAGCGTAACTTATCTATCTCTTCTTCCAGCTCCAGGATCTTCTCGTCAGTCCTCAGGGTGCGTGCGTTATATGTTGCCAGGTCGAGTCGTCGTAGGTGGCAACCGAACCTCCACGGAGATTTTAGCACCCCTGCCCCGCCGTTACCATGGTCGCCACCGTAGCCAGGAATAGCGGGGCCGCCGGGGACTGGGTGCCGTTTCTTTGTGTCGTCGCTCATGGGGGGTATATTGCCATAGTTGCCACGCTTGGCGATCGGGTTGGCAACCGCAGTTTTTTAATGTTTTTTGGCTTTTATCAGAAAGATGCTGCTGCCCATCTTCTGTATCAGTTTCCCTTTGTCGCCTCTTACGACACCCACGGGAAGATATGGGGTAGTGGGTATTCTTACCCGCCACTACACGGGGATTTTAATGGCCTAAAAATATTGTTCCTGGTCTGTTATGTATGTATGTTGGTCCTTGTAAAATTTATGTTTATAAACTGCCTTCAAGATACAGGAGAAAATCCTAGTGTGCGGGTTACGTTTTTATAACAAAATAAAAAGGTTTTGAGGTGCATCTCGATTGTTACTAGAAGGCTGGAGGAATACAACATGCCCGTAGAATATGCAGTATTACTCAGACACTGCCTTACATCTGGCTACCTATTGTGGAAGGAAGAGTTCTACAAGCAAGTAGATGGTGTGGCGATGGGCTCACCTGTATCTCCCAATGGAGTTAGAGGCAAACAATTCTTTAGCTTTTCTAGATGTGTTAGTAATTCGGAATCCTGATAACACATTGAGCCATAATGTGTATAGAAAAAATACCCATACAGAGAGATATTTAAACGGTGATTTTCATCACCATCCTTCACAGTTAGCTACCGTGGGTAAATCTTTTTCAGAGAGCACGAGGGATCTGTGACAGTAAACACCTGGCCTGAGCTCCAACACGTCCAAGTTTTGCACGACAATAAGCTTCGGGTCCCGCGCCTACGTCACAGTAGTGAACGAGCCTGCCATATGTCAGAGGTGTCACTGACAAGATTGGCTACATCTTGAAGCGTGCTTCATTAAACATACTACAAGCCGCCGAAGAAGATTAGTCCGTTTTACCATCAGTCAAGTGTAATGTCCTTTTGCAAGATGCAGGAGGTACAAGCTTGACTGTGAATGTGGTCTCTTAAATGGGACAAACAAAAATCCATAAAACCCGCGTTGAAGAACACATAGCTGATGTGAAGTATCAACGCTCCGGGAAGTCTGCAGTCCACACATACAGGATCGCCCCGTCACTACACTGATGACCACAAATCCTCGCTAAAGAACACCGATTCCTTCCAAGGATGATTCGCGAGGCTATGAAATCAAAAACATCCTAATTTCAATAGAGAAGATGGCTGGTGCTACCATCTGCTTGGGATCCCATAATTAATAAAATTAAATCCCAACCAAGCACACAACTGCAAGACTTCAAGATACTGTAAGTTCATACTGCGTAGATCGGAACAAAATTAATAATTTTTAATCTGGAGATAGCCGTGGTTAACTATGATTGGGACGTCATACACTCAGTCCCCCGTGACCATGGGTGCTGTAAAGTACTGAAACTTCGGGAATACAAAATAAGTTAATATACGCGATAAAATCCGTAAAACTAGTTTTATTTAAAAGAAACACTATTATTATAATATTATAAACATCTTCATAAACATTGATTGATAAACATGAGTTTATACAAAAGAGTTTAGTTTGAAAGGAAGTTTCTAAGATGACAGAACAGTCTTAATGTGTAGTTGCTTTGAGGCTGATTTCGGTATTATTTTTTTACATTGAAACTTAAACCTATTATTTTTATTAATATTAAACTAATATTTTATTTATGTTTATAAATCAAGACAGAAGACTTTGTGAATAAATTATAAACTGCTTTTACTTCCATGCGTTCAAAAAAATTAATTAGATTTTTTTACAGAAGTAAGATGAATCTTTTACACGTGGTATTTGAATGATGTGGCCCTTAGACATCTATATCTATCCTCAATTAAGAATCAAAATGAAGATGCTTTTTTACTCCTGAGAACTATTATTGAATGCCTCTTTCGTTCCGTTCTCGTTCTCAGTATCTCATTCTCGAAGCAGCGCAATTTCCACGTAATATCTGCGTCTCTGCGTCGCATTTATATCGTTATGAAATTTTAAATAGAAAGGTGAATTCGATAAATAGCTTAATGTATATTTTAACGTGGGGAGCGAATAAAATAGATTATTAATAGAAACAGGCGTTAATTTGTGGAAATCCATTTTAAAGACACATATCAAAGATGAAAATATATTAGCCTAGATCTGCGCGAAAAAAATATAAATAATAAAAGAGCACCTCCTTTCCTCCCGTAATTGCGTGCTATCTTTAAAGCGGTTAGCCATGAGATCTCCTCATGGTATTTTGAATGTGTGATTATTGTGTGCTGTGTCTTTAGAGTGGTTAGCCATCTATTTATTCCAGTCTATTTCTCCCTTATGTCCAGAGATGAAACACTCGTCGTATTATCGACGGTAGTGTGTTTAGTTTAGTTTAATGGTGATAGGTTCTATGGCTCCGTGGTGTGGTGTTAGCAATGAATTACGGAACTAAGGGGTTTTAATGGCCTAAAAATATTGTCCCTGCTCTGGATGTTGGTCCTTGTAAAATTTATGTTTATAAACTGCCTTCAAGACACAGGAGAAAAATCCTAGTGTGCGGGTTGTTTTATACAAAATAAAAAGGTTTTGAGGTGGTGGCTGCTGGTGCTGTCAGCCATAAACCAGTAAGCTGGTTTGGGAGATAACGATTTGTCAATGTTTTGTTAATAGACAAGTGCCGTTGTAGCTCAGAGCTAGCGCGCTGGAAATTTGAACGTTTGGTAAGTTGTTAACGAGCGAACACACGAACGTCAAAGTTTTTCCAGGATAATTTTTAAAGTATTTTGTAAATCCATTCGATTAAGAATATAAATGAGTACCTATTTCATGTATGCGCATACTTTTTCTGAGCATATACTATTTCAAAAGTATCAATACTCCGTTTAAACACTAACTAATCCAAAATTCATAGCTATTGTGCTCGTATAGTAACTATGGATCCAAAGCATTAGATTTAGCTAAATGAGTTTTTTCATTAATCTTGTAATCGAGACGCCTAGTTTCTTCTAGTTCTTTACGTCATAACGTTAACAGAACACAAAAATGTCTTGTTGATTTAACAAAAAGAAAAGAAGAATTGCCTTATATTACTAGTAAAATTAATTAGTTTTATATAATTTACTGGCAGAGATCAGTTTATTTATAATATTTTATTTTGTCTTGTTCATCGCTGGTTGATTTCACCTTCATTTAAATTGAAACTACCTGTTTGTATATCGATTTATGTTTATGAAACTACATATTGAATAAAACGCGATAAAATCTGTAAAACTAGTTTAATTCAACATGTAGGGTATGAAATTCTTTTGCACCGATCGAACACGGTAGAGACGGGTACTCTTTTTAATAAAATTTAAGAAAGAACGAACTTTCTGATCACTTGATGGTATGTACTACAGCACATAGATACCTGCAATCAATTTCAAACAAAGAAGGCTACAAATATGCGGTTAACACTGAGGACTAAGATGGAATTTCGCACAACTCGTAATTATATTGGCTCTCCATACCCTTCAGATTGGAACACAGCAGGCTGCAAACTGTTAATGGCGATAGAAATAAGTAAGAGTTTGATACCTATGCAGATGGACTACTAACAAGAGAAGGGTGATTTCCACTGACTTAGCTACGTGTTCTTCGTACAAATCAATCTACTTTATCCAATAGATACTTATAAATTCCACTTGCCTATCATCCTGTGGTTGTTGCTAGATGCGACAGATAGAAACTGAAATAGGAGATGAGCAACAGCATCTTTCTGATAACAACTCTATGACTATAAAAACTACGGTTGCCAACCCACTTAACAAGCGTGGCATCTATGGCAAATATCGTATGAGGAAGAAGAGTGCACTTTTGATAGAATGTAATGAATAAATGACAAAAATAATCTAATAACGATGACTAAATATAAAAAGCATGTAAATAGTAAAGTAAAGTTACAACCTATATTTATTTCGTCCCACAACTGGGCACGGGGCTCTCAATACCTCTGAGAAGTGCTTCGGCTTCCATTAAAATAATAATTTTACAATTTTATATTCAAGAAAACTTTTAAATGTAATCAAATTATCGCTACAAAAAAAAACGCTTGTATTAGTATAGCAGTCACTTACTAAGGGCTTTCTTCCAAGTTACATAATAACGTCAAGAGATGGCGTTAGTTGCCGCGACTTCGGCGAGATACCATGCCATACCAATCTCCAATCAAAGCATGTGCATGCGCTGCCATTTAATTATTAAGAAATATATTTTGTAACACTTTTAGTAAGGAACGACAAGGAGAACTACAGATAAGTTAAACTATTAACTATTCATTAAAGTTAATGGAAGATTTTGATCAACCTGACAATAAGCAATTTGATGCCAAATAAGCTTCATTCAGCAGCGAGAAAATTTAAAGTAGCACACTATTTACGCTTTACACCTTGGAAGCGTGCCAGCATTGAGCGCTACGTAAGGCTTAAGGATTTATTTAATGTTTACCAAATAGGCAATATTCCATTTTAAAAGAATACCTGTTAGTATATTTACGTGTATTATTATCTAAAATAGAATAAAAATAATTTTAAGGGATATATCGCGTTTAATTTACTTGTTTAACTTATTTCTAATTCCTGACGTTTCGTGTGCCTTACCGCACATGAGTGACGGGGGTGGGGGTGTTTGACGTCCCGATGTCATAGTTATCCGGCTACCTTTAGCTATTGAATATTAGGTTTTGTTCTGAACTACGCAGCACGAGGTTACAGTAACTTGAAGTCTTGCAGTGGTATGCTTGGGTTTAGATTTAGTTTTATTAATTATAGGATCCTTTCTTGGTAGGAATCTTTATTGGTAGGAATCGGTGTTCTTTACGAGGATTTCTGGTTGGGATTTAAAAATTGTTAAATAAGTTAAATTAAAAGTAAACCTCGTTTTATGTGAAGTATTCGTGTAAATAAAGGGTATTTAAATTGGAGCAGGTAGATTTTGGCGGTCCGTGGTGGCCATTTTGTTTTGGTGACATCTATCAAATCTTTTGTTTATTATTTAGTTACTTATGCCAAATCACCATGGCAAGTTACAAGATTGAACAGCAGTTCAAATGATAAAACTTTATTACCAAAATTTGTTTTACCAATTTTTATGGCCCAAATTGAACCATATGGACATAGAAGACATGTGGTTCTAGCAGGACGCCGATACGTGCCACAGCGGACGCCATGATTGACATTCTCCATGAGCGGTTTGACGGTAAGCTTATCTCTCGCTGATGTGAATTGGCCACCAAGGTCCTGCGATTTGACCTCGCTAGACTTTTTCTTGTGGGGTTTCTTGAAGTAGCAGGTCTATGCAAACAAATCACAATTGACCGATGCCCTTAAGGTGAACATAACACAGGCCATCTCTCAAATTCAGCTGGATGTATGCAGAAGAGTAATTGGAAATTGGACCACTCGGATCCGTACCACTGTAAGAAGACGAGCCGGGCATTTGAACGATGTCATATTCCACACTTAATGGAAAATGTGGGCCTTTCAAATAAAAATAGAATTTTGTTAATACCTCACACACAGCTTGTTTTATTTCATTTCAACATCTACCCGCCCTTATTGAAAATCCCTTTATAAGAAATCATTATCTTAAATATCAAGGAAAAGAACGTGAGTATATTTCTTAATTAGATTTTTAAAACGTTACTCCCACAAAAGGAGTTTCTCCTGTATGTAGTTTTACATACATCAATGACATAATATGTACAAACAAACACTCGGTACAGTGATTTGTAGGCCATACAAAAATATTCTTTCCTCGTAGGACTCTAACCCGCGGCTCCTCAGCGCTGCAGCCAAATTATCAGCCACAGTGATACTGAGGCGTTAAATCTAGAAAATACGAGAAAAATATTTAAAAATACTTAATAATGCACTTATTATAGTAGGTAAAGTTTTTTTAAAAATCATACTATAAAATTTACCATTGGATTGTTCAATTTAGCGTTCTTAATAATTCTTTTTGAAATAAAGTTTTAAAAAAATGTTATCCACTTTTTAAAATATCACATTTAAACATAATATATAATTTTTTAAATGTTTTAACAGCAGCTATTAATCATAAAATGTAGGCCATTTGCTGAAAAAACTTGACTCTTTACAAAAGGTAAAAGCTTTAATTTTAAATATTTAAAAATAATAATAGAAGCCGCCAAAGAAAGGATTTCTTTTGCGCTAATACAGGAACCGTATATAGGCTCCCAGGGAGTACTTAAAAGACACGTTGGAACACGCGTGGTTCAACTAAACAATAACAAGACAAAGCCTGTAAAGGCGGCCATAGTGGTTTTGACGAGAATGTGGAGATTATTGAAAGCCCCATTGACTACAGAAAATATAGCAGTTGCTATATTAAAACAAATGAATGGACCATGGGAGTCATATCGATCTACATGGAAGATTATATGCCAATCGAACCCTATTTGGACAATATAAAAACCATTGTTAGGACCATAGGAACCACAAAAATGCTGCCTGGAGAAGATGGTAACGCATGGAGCACATGGTGGGAAGTGTGACAGAAGACCATAGAGGAGAGGCACTGTCAGGAACTTTAGAAGAGATAAACTTGCAAATTCTTAATATCGGGAACGAACCAACATTTGACACCATAAGAGGAGGGAAACACTACAAGAGTCATGTTGATATCACGGCATGCACATTGGAACTACTAGAAGTCGTAAATGATTGGAGAATAGATAAACATGTCACTAGCTCAAACCATAATGCAATCAGATTTAATATAAAATTAAAAAGACCAACACAAGACAGACAAAGAAGTACGACAAGAATATTCAATACGAAAAAGGCTAATTGGCTCCTATTTAAAAAGAATTGACAAACCAAATAAAAAGAAGGAATATAGATAAAAATGAAATCAACAACATTATAACTAAGGAAGCTTTAGAACTAATGATAGAAAATTACATTGACGTGTAAAGAAAACATGTGAAAAGACAATACCTCTAATTAAATTTAAGAACAGACCGAAAATAATATGGTGGAATGAAGACTTGGAAAAATTGAAAAGAGACATGAACACCAAAAAGAGA
>JAGSMP010004182.1:0-38319 GCA_029286625.1 Parnassius orleans
CCGCCAAAGAAAGGATTTCTTTTGCGCTAATACAGGAACCGTATATAGGCTCCCAGGAGTACTTAAAAGACACGTTGGAACACGCGTGGTTCAACTAAACAATAACAAGACAAAGCCTGTAAAGGCGGCCATAGTGGTTTTGACGAGAATGTGGAGATTATTGAAAGCCCCATTGACTACAGAAAATATAGCAGTTGCTATATTAAAACAAATGAATGGACCATGGGAGTCATATCGATCTACATGGAAGATTATATGCCAATCGAACCCTATTTGGACAATATAAAAACCATTGTTAGGACCATAGGAACCACAAAATGCTGCCTGGAGAAGATGGTAACGCATGGAGCACATGGTGGGAAGTGTGACAGAAGACCATAGAGGAGAGGCACTGTCAGGAACTTTAGAAGAGATAAACTTGCAAATTCTTAATATCGGGAACGAACCAACATTTGACACCATAAGAGGAGGGAAACACTACAAGAGTCATGTTGATATCACGGCATGCACATTGAACTACTAGAAGTCGTAAATGATTGGAGAATAGATAAACATGTCACTAGCTCAAACCATAATGCAATCAGATTTAATATAAAATTAAAAAGACCAACACAAGACAGACAAAGAAGTACGACAAGAATATTCAATACGAAAAAGGCTAATTGGCTCCTATTTAAAGAAGAATTGACAAACCAAATAAAAAGAAGGAATATAGATAAAAATGAAATCAACAACATTATAACTAAGGAAGCTTTAGAACTAATGATAGAAAATTACATTGACGGTGTAAAGAAAACATGTGAAAAGACAATACCTCTAATTAAATTTAAGAACAGACCGAAAATAATATGGTGGAATGAAGACTTGGAAAAATTGAAAAGAGACATGAACACCAAAAAGAGAAGAATACAATGTGCTGCACCAAGCCGTAAAAGATGGGTAGTGAACGAGTTCATCCTAGCAAAAGGGAAATATGAAGAGGAAGCAATAAAAGCCCAAACAATAAGCTGGAAGAACTTCTGCACAAAACAGGATAGAGAAAGTATGTGGGACAGTATCTATAGAGATTACCATTAGGCAAACACGACCAAAAGATACGAAGACCAACCACGAGTGGTAGGAGATCGAGAAATGGAGGTAAAAGTAGAGTATGATAGGACGCCACACCCCGCGGACCAATATGGCCTGAAATTCATATGTCTGGAGGACGGTGCACAAGTTGACCAACATGACAACAAAGGCCTAAAATATATACGGATGGAAGTAAGATTGAGGGGAAAGTCGGCGCTGCTCTATCCATCTGGAACGATGCAGCGGAGGCGAGTAGCCGGAAATTGAAGTTGGGAAATTTCTGCACCGTCTTCCAGGCGGAGTTGCTCGCCATTTTGGAAGCAAGTAGGCATGCGCTTAACGATCCGGCACAAAGCTACAATATATACAGCGATTCTAGATCTGCTCTCGAAACAGTCGTCCAAAGCGTTTCCCTCCATCCCCTAGCGGCAGAGATTAGAAAAAATTTAAGCTCAATATACAAACAAGGCAAATCACTCCAACTTTTCTGGATAAAAACTCACGCAGGATTGGAGGGGAACGAGAGAGCAGATCAATTAGCCAAAGAAGCAGCATTAAAATAAAAAGCAAATCACACTACGAAAAGTGTCCGGTTTCTTTCGTCAAGCGACAGATTCGTCTGGACTCGCTTGACGAATGGAACCGACGATATATGGAAGAAACGGCTTCCACCAAAGTGTTTTCCCAGACGCCGTAAATGCCTACCCTATAATAAGGAAAATGGACATGGATCCAATGCTTGTACAAGTGATAACAGGACATGGCGGTTTCTCCGAATATTTATATCGTTTCAAATGTAAGGAGAGTGATGCCTGTGATCCAGAAAAGAGGAAAGTATAATTCACCTCATAACAGATGCCCTATATATTGTAAGGAGAATAGACCTGGAAATAGAGATAAAAATAAAGATAGATAGGGATAATGTACATAGAATTATAAGAAATAAACATGTAAGAAATAGATTTTTAAGTTACTGTAAAAATATAGCTTATAAGGTAGTAAATAAGAATAAATAAGAGTGGAAAAAAAGGGAACTGTAACACAATATATGTAAATATATAATGTAAACAGCCCATTATAATGAAGTAGAAATAAAAAATAGCATAAGTGTTAAATGTACCTAGAATTAAGTAGATAAGAATAAAGGAAAAGAAAATAAAAAGAGATAAAGAAAACAGTAAAACAAAATAAAAAGAATAGAAAACTCAAAAAAAATAAATAAAAAGAATGTCAAATAAAAACAAAAGAATAAAACATAATAAAAGATGAAAAAAGTCCCTGAGTTCCACATGTCAGAGGAACTAGTAAAGAAAAAAAAAAACCTAAACTAACCTAACCTAACCTTTTTTTTTTTGCGGGGGGAAATCTTCATGGACTACCTCCGCCTGGGGAAAGGCGGAGGGCGTATGAACTCTTACCGGCTTAAACCACCCAGTGTCTCCTCGCACGTGCGCGGGCCGCAGGAATCAAATTCTTCCGCAGCCCCACACTAGTGCTGGCCCGGTCTGTCAGGCCTCGTCTCCTGCACGGGGTAGTGAGGTGTTCAACTACCCCGTGCATCGCCTCAGAGGCGCGCGCCGACACCGCACGCGCCTCCACCTCGGGGCCATCGAAGAGGGCGGGTTTCCCAGGTCCCTCGCCCTGGACCCATTCATGGGGGCCGGAAAAGGGCGTTGTCCGCCCTTCTCCTGCGCTCGGTGCGCCTTCTGCGGCCGGGGAAGGGAGTCGATATCTCCCTTTCCCGTTCCGCAGTTTCCTTCTGCGAGGACGTGATGTCACCGCGTCCCACGACTCTGCGCTACCGACCATCTTCCGCACTAAGGCCGGCAGCGACAGATCGCTTCCTACTTCATTTGTGAGGACACGGCGCTGCTCCTCCCAAGCTGCACACTCGGCGAGCGTGTGTTGCGCCGTGTCCTCCCCGCAATGGACGCAGTGGTGGCACCGAGCGTCCGGCTCCCTGTCTATGCGGCACAGGTACTTGCCGAAGCAGCCGTGCCCCGACAGCACTTGCGTCACCCTAAACGACAGGGAGCCGTGCCTTCTCCCGAGCCAGTCGTCGAGTACTGGCCGGATCGCCTCGACGGTAGCGAGGCCGGCGGTAGGGCGCAGAAGCCTTTGCCGCCATTCCGCCACCAAGACCTGACGGAGCTCCTCTCGGCGCAGCGCGATCTGCCGCTGCACCGGCCTCGAGCCCGTGCCCGCTCTTCCTCGCGCCATCGATATAATGACGCGAGTACTTTCGCCTCTAGGTCCCAGGGCGGGGATCCAGCCAGGACGCAAGCCGCCTCGTAGGAAATCGTGCGATAGCCGCGGACGACTCTGACGGCCATCGCCCTTTGCGGTTTTCGCAGAATGGCGAGTGCTGGCCGTCATGTCCATCGCCCACAGGGGCCCCATACAGGGCCATGGACCGCACGATTCCACGTACAACGCCTACAGGCGGCGCTCAGCCCCAAGTTGGGAAGCAACGTTGAAAGCGCCCGCTGCCCCATCAACAGGCGCCAGCCACCGGAAGTGGGTCCGTATTCCCATCGGCTGTCGAGCACCAATCCCAGATACTTCATGGTGGATTCGACAGCTATCCGAACCCACTGATCACGATGTGATCCCGGAGGCGGCGCGCGTCGAGGGCCATGGAACTCAATGGCCTCCGACTTGTTTAGCCACCTTCAGGCCCAGGCGCCGGATACGGTTCACCACGTGACACCGCAGCCGTGGCAACTAACGCTGCCTCCTGTGCGAGCTCCCCAGTGACAAACGTGTCGTCTGCATAACACGTCAAGTCGGCGCCCGACGGGAGTTCGCCTCTCAACGGTCGTAGCCGATGTTCCACAGGGCGGTCCCAAGACCGATCCCTGCGGAACACCGCACGACATGACGCGCCGACCAGCGCCGTCACGTCCCCGATACGTATCTCTCTTCAAGGTAAGCCTATTGTGCGGCGGAGGTAGGGAGGCGCGATGGTAATTCAGCGCCTCCGAATACAACTCAGGGTAGGGTGTTGAAGGCGTTGGAGATGTCTAAAGACACCGCCAGCACTACCCACCGGATACTGTCTCCTCCGCCAGGGCCTCACGCGCGTAATAGCGTCTATGGTGGAGCGCCCGCGACGAAAACCAAATTGGTTCTCGTCCAGGTCCGGCCCTCTCTCTGCACAAGTGGCTGACGAGGCGATCTGCGATGATACGCTCAAAAGTTTGCCCGCCTCGTCGAGCAGCACTATGGGCCGGTACGCGGACGGTGAGGTCCGTGGGGCGCCTCCTTCCTGAGCAGGACCAGCCTCCCTCCTTCCACACACTGGGAAGCTGACCCTGCTGGAGACATGCCGTGAAGAGCCCCTCAACTGGGGCTCTAGCTCCTTCACAGCCAGGACGAGAGCTCGACCAGGAACTCCGTCGGGTCCGGGCGCTGTGTTCTTAGCCAGGTCGCGACACGGCCGCTCTCGTCTCTGCTTGCGTCACCTTGGGACATCGGTGCTCTCTCTTCTGGAGAGTCTGTGGCTGGGGGCAGAAGCCATCGCCGGGGAACGTGTCCCACTCGTTCAGGGAAGAGGATATATGGAAGATACCAACCTAACCTTTTTTTTTTTTTTTCGTGGGGAAATCCTCATGGATTCCTCCGGCTGCGGGGGCAACCTAAAGGTTATGCCGGACTCCGGCTAAAACCCAGTGGTCTCCATCAGCGTGTACGAGGGTCAGGATCTCCGTTCGGCAACGGGCCCCTCGCTTTGCTTTATTAAAAGCACGTCCCAGGGGTAGAACTTACTACCCCCAGCACCCTCGCAGTGCTATCACGATGTCACGGGACCACTTCCGAGCCATCGTCCTCCTCGGGGGTTACATTACTAGGCATTCGAGGCCCTCGCTCCAAACGCCTGCAACCCCAGAGGCCCCATTTCTGGTAGGGGAGCACCATCTTCAAAGGGAGGGCCGTGACGAACGCCTTGATGGCGTCGTCTCCGAGTGGGATCTGTCCTCCTCCGATCCCGCTTAGCAGCCTCCTTCTGGACCATTACGGACTCACAGAAGGTGGCTACGGCCCTCCACGCCGAGTCCCCGCTCAACATCGCCGACACGACTGCTGGCAGGGAGAGGTCCCGACCGACCCGGTTTGCCAGGATCATTCGCTCCCGTTCCCACGCTGGACATACCGCCAGCGTATGGGACGCGGAGTCCTGGTCCTGTCCACCGCAGTGGAAGCAGTTCACCGTCGCTTCGCATCCAATCTTACACAGGTAATCACCGAAGCACCCGTGCCCGGTAATTATCTGTGTAAGTCTGTAGGTGAGTCTTCCTTCTCGTCGCTGCATCCAGGCTTCGAAGACCGGCAGGATTGCGCCAATAACGCGTCTGCGGGCATAGCGCTCCTCGTTGAGTCGAGTGCGCTATCGCGCAAAGCGTTCCGGCGCTCCTGCCGTTTATAGACTCGAGCGCCTCATCTGTCTCACTGCCACCTCTCTGACGGAGGATGCGGATTCGGTTGTACACCCTCGCATCCATATCCGCCAGTATATCTAGGGGTGGAAAACAAGCCAGGACTGTTGCCGCCTCAAAAGATATCGTACGGTATCCTCGCACGATCCGTATAGCCACCCTCCGCTGGACACTGTAGATTTTAGATCTACAGCGCCGGATGGCTAGCCTTTTCGCCCACACAGGTGCCTCGTATAAGGCTACGGATCGTACTACCCCCGCATAGAGGCGGCGTATTTCCTCCCTCGGTCCCCCTAGATTGGGCAACCCTCTCAATCCGGGGGACTAGGCGCTCAAAGTGCTCTTCGAAGCCCCAGCGACTGTCCAGGTGGAGCCCTAGGTACTTCATGTACCGCCCCACTCTGACTACAGACCCATCCACGTAGACGCACGAGTCGGGTGGTTCCCTGCTCCGAGGTAATTTGTGAAACCACACATAAGGCCTCGCTCTTATGAGGCGCTATTTCTAGACCCAACTCGTGGATTTTGGCGACGACGACTTCCGTCCCAAGCTCAGCGAGCTCCTTGGTCCCCTCGAAGGTGTCCCCGCTGGCAACCACCAGTGTGTCGTCGGCATAGCACACGATATTTACGCCAGCAGGAAGATCGACACGCAGAACCGCGTCGTACGCGATGTTCCACAGTAGCGGACCCAGCACTGAGCCCTGTGGAACCCCACGTTTGATCTGCCTCCGGATATTCCTACCATCTTGCCCCATGTACAGAGTACCTGTTGCAAGTAGTCCCCAATTACTTCTTGCAGGTAGGCAGGCACCTGGTGGTATGCTAGTGCCCTCCTTATTGTATCCCAGGGTAGAGTTAAAGGCGTTGACAATATCAAGACTTATGCCAACGCCACACCTCTCGGATACTGCTTGTTCCGACAGGGCGGACGCGCATAATGGCATCTACAGTGGAACGCTCCCGTCGGAATCAAATTGGCTATCAGCCAGATCGGGACCGACGCGCGACAGATGTCCGTTGAGACGAGTGGCAACTATCCTTTCGAACAATTTGCCAATCTCGTCCAACAGGCATATGGGACGGTACGCAGAGGGAGAATCGGCCCTGCCTTCCTTCTTCAAGAGGACCAACCTTGCTTCTTTCCATGCTGTGGGGAACTTGGCACTCCGCAGACAGCCGGTAAACAGCTGTCTTAGCCTGTCCCCCAAGGCAGCCAGACTCAGCACCAGAGCCCGACCAGGAATTCCGTCAGGCCCCGATGTTTCGGGCTCTCAAGCGGCTAACGGCTCGGTCCAGCTCCTCCACGGTCACCTCCATCTCATCATGCCACTCCAATGACGACGGCAGGTGACCTGAGGGACTTGACCGGTCCTCCGGGAAAAGCGTGCCGATCACTCTTCCCAGCAGGTCCGGATCGAGAGTTTCCGTCAAGGGCAGCGACCAGGGCCGGAGTTTTCCCAGCACCATCCTGTACGGTCGCCCCCAGGGATCTTCGTTGAGTCCCTCTAGGAGCTCTTTCCAGGACCGAGACCTGGCGTTAGATATAGCAATTTGTAACGCCTTTGTAGCCGCTTGGTATGCCCCGTAGAGTCTGGCTATCTCCTCAAGTGGAGCTCGCCTTCTTCTTCGGGCTCTTGTGTACTGGCGCCGACTCCGCAAGCAGATCGCTCGAAGGTGTGCAATTTCTGCCGACCACCAGTACACCGCCCTGCGCTTAGGACGACTGGTTCTGGGCATCGAGATGTCGCATATTTGCGCCAACGTAGCCCGGAACCAGTTCTTCCACTTCGGATCGAGCGGAACCTCTTCGGCTTTTCTGGCCAGGCCGCGACGATGGCGGCAGCTTCGAGCTTGTCTCGGTCAACCCGCTTGAGACACCAACGCCGCGGTGGGCCGCCTTCTGGACGACTGGAATTACTGTCGAAGTGGCGAAGTGCGACATCGAACACGATGTGGCGGTGGTCTGACAATGTCACCACCTCTGTCGCAACTCGCCATCCCGACAGCATTCGCATTGCAGAGGAGCCCACGTAAGGTCTACAATGGACTCCCCTGCCACCGCACACATGTACTCTCAGACCCCGATTTAATAGTCGAAGGTCCAGACCAGCCGCCCAATCCATTATGATCTCTCCCTTTGGATCGTCCTAGAGTTGCCCCAAGCCTGTTATGGGCGTTAAAATCTCCTAGGACGATCAACGGACGGGTAAGCACCTGCGCAATCCGCCAACTCGTCCAGGTACTCCTCGTAGTCGGCGAGGGTCCTGTTGGGAGAGACATAGCAGCCCACTATAGCCAGGGTGCCCCATTGCACTGCAAGAAAGCCTGCCCCTTTGCAGGAGGACGCAGGGTGGAGCACCATCACCACCCCAGTAGATGGCTACGGAGCCCAATTCGTCGCCGAACCAGCGAGGATGGTCGGGGACGGTATGGGGTTCCGCTACTACTGCAAGGGCAAACCGCCACTCCACAATGGTCTGCATAAGCAGATGTTGTGCATTGCGGCAGTGGTTCAGGTTGCCCTGGAGGACTTTGAGGGGCGTGAATTTTACGTCTCAGCAACTTCCATTGCCGAGTCGGAGCTCGGTGCCGCAACAGGTGCTGCTGTGACCGTCTCGCTGGAGGGAGTGAGAGAGGACTTACTCTTGCTTACGTTTTGCAGGTTGAGTGCATTTTTTCCCTAACCTATGGCTGGAGGGGCGCCCGAGGTCGGAGCAAACGGGACATTTCAGTGCCGACGCAGTGCACTGGTTCGCTCTATGACCGGGTTCGCCGCAGGCGTAGCAACGGGTGCTTCTGTCTGCCTCGTTAGGGCACTTACTGCCCACATGTCCCTTCTCGAGGCACCTGTAGCAGTGCATAGGCCTGGGCTCCAGCAGTTCCACTCGAGCGGAACCCCAGCCTATCCGTACCCGTCCTTCAGCCATTATTTTCGGACCGCCGTTACCGGGCACCGCATCCAGCACGTCCCCATGCTGGTGATTCGGCGGACGTCACCAACTGATGTCGTCTACCGAATAACCACCCAACTCGGCGATCGCGGCTGCTATCTCACAGGTGCTGACAGCATCGTCAAGGTCTCTCAGTCGAACGTCGCGCGTTTTAATTGGGCGACTAATTCGGACGTTCAGATCAGAGAAGACCTCGCGCAGTTTCGCTGCCAGCTTGTCCGCCTTTGAGTTGCAATCATGTCCCGCAATCTCGAGAAGTAAACCCCCTGTTACAGCTCGCTTTTGAACGGAGTCTATTCCCAACTCTGCCAATTGGATCCTGGCCTTTGCCTCCCCCATTACATTGGCATATGTGAGCACAGAGTCCTTAAGCAACGTCACTGTAACTGCCGCCGATGCTGGCGTACGCATTTCAGTTTTCCTTCTCTTTCTCCTTCTTGGAGAGGCATTCATCACTTCTGTAGACCGCTTTTGCTTTGGCATTCTTGCCACGTCCGCCCATGAGCTTACCATCAGCGGTGGCGAGTTGTGCGGCTGTGGTGGGGCGGAGGCAGATCCTCCACCGGCAGATGGGAAGCTCCTTTTTCTTCTTTGCCCTTTCTTTTCTTTTCGGCTGCGGTGGTGGTGGTAGTGGCTGCGACTGCGTACGTCCTGCTCTCATTGACGCTGGCAGCTGTTCCCGGTGTCAGCTGCTGGTTGGCTGATGCCCTGGGAATCAATCTTGTCTGGAAGGCCTCCAGCTTCCTGTCAATTAAGCCCCAATGTCTGCCATGAGCTCCTCTTTCCCGCTCTAGGTTTGGATGCTAGCTGTTTTGAGGTAGACCGTTCCTGCATTTGCTTGCGGAGAGGCTAATTTCTTGTAAGTCTTTCCGTCTTAGTCGAAAACTGGTAAGCTGGGAACGCAACTCCGTGTTCTCTCTCTCCAGCCTGGCGACGTTATCATTTGAGTCGGTCCTTCGCGCGAGTTCTTCTGCTGCAGCTTTAATGTTACGTACAGCCAACCTTATGCCACGCACATACTCTCCTTTGAGATTACGGGATTGATCGGCAACTTTTTCGAGAACCTGGAGATGAAAATCAATTTGCTGACCGAGCTCTAGATCTCCATGAGAACGCATTTCACGGGCCAACGTTTCCGGGCCCGGTAGGTTCTTCTTCGCCCTGGTGTTAGTGGGCGTTACGGAAGGATCAAAGAGGTCTTCTTCTGTTTCAGCCCCTGTCGCACTCTCTCCTCCAGAGGCTGCAACTGGGACCGCCGTGAATTTAGCCGCCACAACCGACGTACTCGGAGGCTTCGCTTTCCGTTTTCGACCTCCTACCGATGTGAGCGACACGAACGAACCATCAGACCCACCATCCGCATTGCTCTCACCGGCCTGACTGCTCGTGGTGTTAGGTCGCTTAAAACGCCCACGCTTGTCTCGTGTCGATATTTCCGACACGGCTCCTTCTTTTTGAGTTTGGCCCACTGTTGTTATGGGGCCCGCGGTTAACGCTGGCGCATCACCGCAATGCAGCGGATTGCCCCCCCCAGATACGTTGGGGCTGCCACAGAGCCTAATTAGGCTACTGGGGGTGGATTCCCCGCCAACAACAGGGTTGACAGGACCACCCTGGGGAGTATTTTTCTTGTCGCACTGCATGTCATAGTTTTCCTTTTTTACAGGGTGTGGTCCCTGAATCCCCCCTCCCATAGGCTTGGGACTGGGCTCCCCCCAGCCATTCATCCCATCGGCACCTTAGACCTTAGGATTAGGGTTATTTTTGGAGAGGTTGTCTTCCTCGCGGCCCTGCGGGGGCCCCCGGGCCCTAGTGGGCTTACGGGTTGTCCGGCATAGGTGCGCTTGGCACATCGCCGCACAGAGGTCGCCCGGAATCGGTGCGCTTGGCACATTACCGCGCGGCGTCACCCAGCATTGGTGCGCTTGGCATCGCCGCGTGTGTTGCATCCCTGTCCGCTCTAATCAAGAGCGATACCGGGAGCAACGACAAGCCTGTGAAGGCCATCTCTTAGGGCATTAAGCCCCGGGCGTTTCTAGTCCTAATAAAACTATGGGACGCCCAACCCCGCCCATTTTGTCCGCGGCGGTTTCCCTTACCACACATATCTGGGTGGTGTTCCCCTATCCGCCACCTGGGGACGCGCCCGATGGGAGCTCTGGCAACTCCACGGGAACCTTTTTTTTTTTTTCATGAAATCCTCATGGATACCTTCCGCTGCGGGGCAACGAGGTTATGCCGGACTCCTACCGGCTAAAACCCCACGGTGGTCTCCATCAGGTGCGAGAGGGTCCTGGGATCTCGTTCGAACGTAACCGGGGCCCTCGCTTGCTTTATTGAAAGCACGTCCCAGGGTAGAACTTACTACCCCAGCACCAGCAGTGCTATCAACACGGGACCACTGAGCCATCGCCCTCGGGGTTACATTACCAGGCATCGAGGCCTGCCCAAACGCCTGCAACCCCAGAGGCCCCATTTCTGGTAGGGGAGCACCATCTTCAAAGGGAGGGTTGACGAACGCCTTGATGGCGTCGTCTCCGAGTGATCCGTCCTCCGATCCTGCTTAGCAGCCTCCTTCTGACCATTACGACTCACAGAAGGTGCTACGGCCCTCCACGCCGAGTCCCCGCTCAACATCGCCGACACGACTGCTGGCAGGAGAGGTCCTGACCGACCCGGTTTGCCAGGATCATTCGCTCCTGTTCCCACGCTGGACATACCGCAGCATGGGACGCGGAGTCCTGGTCCTGTCCACCGCAGTGGAAGCAGTTCACCGTCGCCAGTATCCAATTCACACAGGTAATCACCGAAGCACCCGTGCCCGGTAATTATCTGTGTAAGTCTGTAGGTGAGTCTTCCTCTCGTCGCTGCATCCAGGCTTCGAAGACCGGAGGATGGCGCCAATAACGCGTTCAGGGCATAGCGCTCCTCGTTGAGTCGAGTGCGCCATATCGCCAGCGTTCCGGCGCTCCCCTGCCGATAGACTCGAGCGCCTCATCTGTCTCACTGCCACCTCTTCTGACGGAGGATGCGGATTCGGTTGTACACCCGCATCCATATCCGCCAGTATATCTAGGGTGGAAAACAAGCCAGACTGTTGCCGCCTCAAAAGATATCGTACGGTATCTCGCACGATCCGTATAGCCACCTCCGCTGGACACTTAGATTTTAGATCTACAGCGCCGGATGGCTAGCCTTTTCGCCCACACAGGTGCCTCGTATAAGGCTACGGATCGTACCTACCCCTGCACAGAGGCGGCGTATTTCTCCTCGGTCCCCTAGATTGGGCAACCTTCAATCCGGGGACTAGGTGCCAAAGTGCTCTTCAGCCCCAGCGACTGTCCAGGTGGAGCCCTCAGGTACCATGTACCGCCCCACTCTGACTACAGACCCATCCACGTAGACGCACGAGTCGGGTGGTTCCTCGCCGAGGTAATTTCAGAAACCACACATAAGGTTCGTTTATGAGGCGCTATTTCTAGACCCAACTCGTGATTTGGCGACGACGACTTCCGTCCCAAGCTCCAGCGAGCCCTGGTCCCTCGAAGGTGTCCCCGCTGGCAACTACCAGTGTGTCGTCGGCATAGCACACGATATTTACGCCAGCAGGAAGATCGACACGCAGAATCGCGTCGTACGCGATGTTCCACAGTAGCGGACCCAGCACTGATTCCTGTGGAACCCCACGTTTGATCTGCCTCCGATATTCCTACCATCTTGCCCCATGCACAGAGTACCCGTTGCGCAAGTAGTCCCCAATTACGCCTTGCAGGTAGGCACCTGGTGGCGTTAGTGCCTCCTTATTGTATCCCATAGGTAGAGTTGCGCTGACAATATCAAGACTTATTGCCAACGCCACACCACCCTCGGATACCGCTTGTTCCGACAGGGAGCGGACGCGCATAATGGCATCTACAGTGGAACGCCCTGTCGAACCAAATTGGCTATCAGCCAGATCGGGACCGACGCGCGACAGATGTCCGTTGAGACGAGTGGCAACTATCCTTTCGAACACCTGCCAATCTCGTCCAACAGGCATATGGGACGGTACGCAGAGGGAGAATCGGCGGCCCTGCCTTCCTTCTTCAAGAGGACCAACTTGTTTCTTTCCATGCTGTGGGGAACTTGGCACTGCAGACAGCCGGTAAACAGCTGTCTTAGCCTGTCCCCAAGGCAGTTAGACTCAGCACCAGAGCCCGACCAGGAATTCCGTCAGGCCCCGGTGCGGTGCTTCCCTTCAAAGCGGCTAACGGCTCGGTCCAGTTCCTCCACGGTCACCCCATCTCATCATGCCACCCAATGACGACGGCAGGTGACCTGAGGGACTTGACCGGTCCTCCGGGAAAGCGTGCCGATCACTCTTCCCAGCAGGTCCGGATCGAGAGTTTCCGGCGTGCAGCGACCAGGGCCGGAGTTTTCCCAGCACCATCCTGCATGGTCGCCCCAGGGATCTTCGTTGAGTCCCCAGGAGCTCTTTCCAGGACCGAGACCTGGCGTTAGATATAGCATTTGTAACGCCTTTGTAGCCGCTCGGTATGCCCTGTAGAGTCTGGCTATCTCCCCGTGGAGCTCGCCTTCTTCGGGCTCTGTACTGGCGCCGACCCGCAAGCAGATCGCCTGAAGGTGCAATTTGCCGACCACCAGCACACCGCCCTGCGTTAGGACGACTGGTTCTGGCATCGAGACGCATATTTGCGCCAACGTAGCCCGGAACCAGTTCGCTTCACCGGATCGAGCGAACCTCTTCGGCTTTTCTGGCCAGGCCGCGACGATGGCGGCAGCTTCGAGCTTGTCTCGGTCAACCCGCTTGAGACACCAACGCCGCGGTGGGCCGCCTTCTGACGACTGAATTATTGTCGAAGTGGCGAAGTGCGACATCGAACACGATGTGGCGGTGGTCTGACAATGTCACCACCTCTGTCGCAACTCGCCATCCTGACAGCAGCATCTGCATTGCAGGAGTGAGTCACCCACGTAAGGTCTACAATGGACTCTGCCACTGCACACATGTACTCTCAGACCCCTGATTTATAGTCGAAGGTCCAGACCAGCCGCCCAATCCATTATGATTCTCCTTTGATCGTCCTCAGAGTTGCCCCAAGCCTGTTATGGGCGTTAAAATCTCCTAGGACGATCAACGGACGGGTAAGCACCTGCGCACGCAATCCGCCAACTCGTCCAGGTACTCCTGTAGTCGGCGAGGGTCCTGTTGGGAGAGACAGCAGCCCACTATAGCCAGGGTGCCCCATTGCACTGTAAGAAAGCCCTGCCCCTTTGCAGGAGGACGCAGGTGGAGCACCATCACTACCCCCAGTAGATGGCTACGGAGCCCACCCGTCGCCGAACCAGCGAGGATGGTCGGGATATGGGGTTCCGTTATTACTGCAGTAAACCGCCACCCACAAATGGTCTGCAAGCAGATGTTGTGCATTGCGGCAGTGGTTCAGGTTGCCCTGGAGGACTTTGAGGGCGTGGAATTTTACGTCTCAGCAACTTCCATTGCCGAGTCGGAGCTCGGTGCCGCAACAGGTGCTGCTGTGACCGTCTCGCTGGAGGGAGGAGAGAGGACTTACCTGCTTACGTTTTGCAGGTTGAGTGCATTTTTCCTAACCCATGGCTGGAGCGCCTGAGGTCGGAGCAAACGGACATTTCAGTGCGCGACGCAGCACCGTTCGGCGACCGGGTTCGCCGCAGGCGTAGCAACGGGTGCTTCTGTCTGCCCTCGTTAGGCACTTACCGCCCACATGTCCCTTCTCGAGGCACCTGTAGCAGTGCAGGCCTGGGCTCCAGCAGTTCCACTCGAGCGGAACCCCAGCCTATCCGTACCCGTCCTTCAGCCATTATTTTCGACCGCCGTTACTGGCACCGCATCCAGCACGTCCCCACTGGTGGGGATTCGGCGGACGTCACCAACTTTGATGTCGTCTACCGAATAACCACCCAACTCGGCGATCGCGGCTGCTATCTCACAGGTGCTGACAGCATCGTCAAGGTCTTCAGTCGAACGTCGCGCGTTTTAATTGAAGCGACTAATTCGGACGTTCAGATCAGAGAAGACCCGCGCAGTTTCGCCAGCTTGTCCGCCTTTGAGTTGCAATCATGTCCGCAATCTGAGAAGTTAAACCCCGTTACAGCTCGCTTTTGGCGAACGGAGTTCATTCCAACTCTGCCAATTGATCCTGGCCTTGCTCCCCATTACATATTGGCATATGTGAGCACAGAGTCCTTACAACGTCACTGTAACTGCCGCCGATGCTGGCGTACGCATTTCAGTTTTCCTTCTTTTCTCCTTCTTGGAGAAGGAGAGCATTCGCCACTTCTGTAGACCGCTTTTGCTTTGGCATTCTTGCCGTCCGCCCATGAGCTTACCATCAGCGGTGGCGAGTTGTGCGGCTGTAGGGGCAGCCACTGGAGGCAGATCCTCCACCGGCAGATGGGAAGGCCTTTTCTTCTTTGCCCTTCGTTTCTTTTCTTTTCGGCTGCGGTGGTGGTGTAGTGGCTGCGACTGCGTACGTCCTGTCTTTATTGACGCTGGCAGCTGTTCCTGCGGTGTCAGCTGCTGGTTGGCTGATGCCCTTCAGGAATCAATCTGTCTGGAAGGCCTCCAGCTTCCCGTCAATTAGAGCCCCAATGTTCGCCATGAGCTCCTCTTTTCCTGCCCTAGGTTTGATGCTAGCTGTTTTGGCAAGGTAGACCGTTCCTGCATTTGCTTGCGGAGGAGGCTAATTTCTTGTGTAAGTCTTTCCGTCTTAGTCGAAAACTGGTAAGCTGGGAACGCAACCCGTGTTCTCTCTCCAGCCTGGCGACGTTATCATTTGAGTCGGTCCTCGCGCGAGTTCTTCTGCTGCAGCTTTAATGTTACGTACAGCCAACCTTATGCCACGCACATACTCTCCTTTGAGATTACGGGATTGATCGCAACTTTTTTCGAGAACCTGGAGATGAAAATCAATTTGTTGACCGAGCTCTAGATCTCCATGAGAACGCATTTCACGGGCCAACGTTTCCGGGCCCGGTAGGTTCTTCTTCGCCCTGGTGTTAGTGGGCGTTACTGAAGGATCAAAGAGGTCTTCTGTTTCAGCCCCGTCGCACTTCCCTCCAGAGGCTGCAACTGGGACCGCCGTGAATTTAGCCGCCACAACCGACGTACTCGAGGCTTCGCCCGTTCGACCTCCTACCGATGTGAGCGACACGAACGAACCATCAGACCCACCATCCGCATTGCTCTCACCGGCCTGACTGCTCGTGGTGTTAGGTCGCTTAAAACGCCACGCTTGTCTCGTGTCGATATTTCCGACACGGCTCCTTCTTTTGAGTTTGGCCCACTGTTGTTATGGGGCTGCGGTTAACGCTGGCGCATCACCGCAATGCAGCGGATTGCCCCCAGATACGTTGGGGCTGCCACAGAGCCCATTAGGCTACTGGGGTGGATTCCTGCCAACAACAGGGCTGACAGGACCACCCTGGGAGTATTTTTCTTGTCGCACTGCATGTCATAGTTTTTTACAGGGTGTGGTCCTGAATCCCTCCCATAGGCTTGGGACTGGCCTCTCAGCCATTCATCCCATCGGCACCTTAGACCTTAGGATTAGTTATTTTGGAGAGGTTGTCTTCCTCGCGGACTTGCGGGGCCCCGCCCAGTGGCTTACGGATTGTCCGGCATAGGTGCGCTTGGCACATCGCCGCACAGAGTCGCCCGGAATCGGTGCGCTTGGCATATTACCGTGCGGCGTCACCCAGCATTGGTGCTTGGCATATCGCGTGTGTTGCATCCCCGTCCGCTCTAATCAAAGAGCGATACCGGGAGCAACGACAAGCCTGTGAAGGCTCATCTCTTAGGGCATTAAGCCCCGGGCGTTTTAGTCCTAATAAAACTATGGGACGCCCAACCCCGCCCATTTTGTCCGCGGCGGTTTCGCTACCACACATATCTGGTGTTCCCCATCCGCCACCTGGGGACGCGCCTGATGGAGCTCTGGCAACTCCACACGGGAACCTTTTTTTTTTTTTTTTCATGGGGAAATCCTCATGGATACCTTCCGCTGGGGCAACGAAAAGGTTATGCCACTCTACGGCAAAACCCCACGGTGGTCACCATCAGCGTAAACGAGGTCCCAGGATCTCCGTTCGGAACGCAACCGGGGCCCCTCCATCGCTTTGCTACACTAATAGCACGTCCGGGGCAGTACATGCTACCCCAGCACCTCGCAGTGCTACCACGATGTCTCGAGACCACTTCCGAGTCATCGTCCTCCTCGGGGTTACATAACTAGGCACTCGAGGCCCCGCCCCGGTGTCTGCAACGGAGGCCCCGTTTCTGGTAGGGAACACCGTTTTCAAGAGAGGGCCGTGACGAGCGCCTTGACGACGTCGTCTCCGCGCGGGATCTGCCCTCTCCCGATCCGCTCAGAAGCCTCCTTCTGAATCATAACAGATTCAGAAGGTGGCTACGGCCCTCCACGCCGAATCCCCGCTCAGCATCGCCGACACGACCGCTGGCAGGAGAGGTTCCGTCAATGCGGTTCACCAGGATTGTCCGCTCCCGTTCCCACGCTGGGCATGCGAGCGTATGGGAGCGGAGTCCTGTTCCGTCCACCACAGTGGAAGCAGTTCGCCGTCGTCTCGCGTCGATCTTACACAGATAATCACCGAAGCACCCATGCCCGGTAATTATCTGTGTAAGTCTAAAAGTAGTCTTCCTGTTCGTCGCTGCATCCAGGCTTCGAAGACCGGCAGTATTGCTCCAATGACACGTTTGCGTTCATAGCGTTCCTCGAGTCGAGTGCGCCATGTCGCTAGGGCGTTTCGTCGTTCCTGCCGTTTAATAGATTCGAGTGCCTCTTCTGGCTCACTACCACCACTCTGGCCAGTATATATAGTGGTGGAAAGCGAGACAGGATTGTCGCCGCCTCAAAGGATATAGTGCGGTATCCTCGTACGATCCGTATGGCCATCCTCCGCTGGACACTGTAAATTTTAGTTCTACAGCGTCGGATGGCTAGCCTTTGCCTACAGGCGCTCCATACAGAGCTACGGACCGTATAACTCCGCATAGAGGCGTACTTCCTCCGTCGGTCCCCTAGATTGGGCAGCAGTCTATGCATAGCACCCGCCACCCTTTCGAGGGGACTAGGCGCTCGAAATGTTCTTCGAAGCCCCAGCGACTGTCCAGGTGGAGGCCTGGGTACTTCCTGCCTCCCTCTGACTTCGGACCCACCCGCGGACGCACGAGTCAGGTGGTTCCTTGCCCGTGGTAATTTATGGAACCATAGGGCCTCGGTCTTGTGAGGCGCTATTTCTAAGCCCAACTCGTGGATTTTGGAGACGACGACTTCCACCCCAAGCTCGGCGAGCTCCTTGCCCCTCGAAAGTTATCCCGCTGGCGATCACCAAGGTGTCGTCGGCATAGCACACGACATTTACGCCAGCGGGAAGGTCGACTCGCAGAACCGCATCGTACGCGAGGTTCCACAGTAGTGGACCCAGCACCGAGCCCTGTGGAACCCCACGTTTGATCTCCCTCCGGATCTTTCTACCATCTTGCCCCACGTACAGAATGTACCTGTCGCGCAAGTAGTCCCCAATAATACCTTGCAGGCAGGGGGGCACCTGATGATGTATCAGTGCCCTCCTGATTGCGTCCCAGGGTTGAGAGTTAAAGGCGTTGACGATATCAAGACTTATCGCCAACGCCACGCCACCCTGATACTGTTTGTTCCGACAGGGAGCGGACGCGCATAATCGCATCTACAGTGGAACGCTCCGCCGGAACCCAAACTGGCTGTCAGCCAAATCGGGACCGACGCGCGACAGATGCCCGCTGAGCCGAGTGGCAACTATCCTCTCGAACAATTTGCCAATCTCGTCCAAGGGCATATGGGGCGGTACGCAGAGGGAGAATCAGCGGCCCTGCCCTCCTTCTTCAAGAGGACCAGTCTTGCCTCTTTGGCTGTGGGGAACTTGGCACCGCAGACAGCTGGTAAACAGCTGTCTGAGCCTGTCCCCCAGGGCAGCCCGACTCAGCACTAGGGCCCGGCCCTGGATTCCGTCGGGCCCCGGTGCTGTGTTCCCGACCTTTAAGCGGCTAACGGCTCGGTCCAACTCCTCGACGGTCACCTCCATCTCATCTTGCCACTCCCATGAATACGGCAGGTGACCTGCGGGACTTGACCGGTCCTCTGGGAAGAGCGTGCTGATCACCCTTCCCAGTAGATCCGGATCGAGAGTCTCCGTCAAAGGGGGCGACCAGGGCCGGAGCTTACCCAGCACCATCCTGTATGGGCGCCCCCAGGGATCTTTGTTGAGTCCCTCCAGAAGCTCTTTCCAGGACCGAGACCTGGCGTTGGTAATGGCGATTTGCAACGCCTTTGTAGCCGCTCGGTATGCCCCGTAGAGTCTGGCTATCTCCTCAGGCGGAGCTCGCCGTCTTCTCCTTCGGGCTCTAGTGTACTGGCGCCGACACCGCAAGCAGAGCGCACGGAGCCGTGCGATTTCAGCTGACCACCAGTACACTGTTTTGCGCTTGGGGCGACTGGTTCTGGGCATCGACAGGTCGCAAATTTGCGCCATCGTACCCCGAAACCAGTTCGCTTCCACTTCAGGATTGGACTGAACCTCTTCGGCGTTTTCTGGCCAGGACGCGACGATGGCGGCGGCTTCGAGCTTGTCTCGGTCGAGCCGCTTGAGACACCAACGCCGCGGTGGGCTGCTCTCTCGGCGACTGGGGTTACTGTCGGGCTGTCGAAGTGAAACATCGAATACGATGTGGCGGTGGTCAACAAAGTGACCGCCTCCTCCGCCACTCGCCAGCCCGACAGCATTTGCATTGCAGGAGGAGTTGCCCGTAAGATCCACGATGGACTCCCCTGCCACCGTACACACATGCTTACGGACCCTGATTAATTAATCGGAGGTCCAGCCCAGCCGCCCATACCATCACTGTCTCTCCCTTGGGATCGTCTCTGGGGTTGCCCCAAGCCCTTGTGTGGGCGTTAAAATCTCCCAGAGCGATCAACGGACGAGTTTGATATTCGCGAACACAATTCGCCACCTCGTCCAGGTACGCCTCGTAGTCGGCAAGGGACCTATTAGGAGAGGCAGCCCACTATGGCCAGGGGCCCATTGCACTGCAACAAAGCCCTGCCCTCTTCTCAATAGAGTGCAGGTGGGCACCCCAGTAGATGACGACGGAGCCCGATTCGTCACCGAACCAGCGAGGATGGTCGGGGACGGCATAGGCTCCGCTACAGGGCAACCGCCACTCCGCAATGGTTTGCATAAGCAGATGCTGCGCATTGCGGCAGTGGTTCAGATTGCCCTGGAGGACTTTCAGGGCGCGAATTTATAACTCAGCCACCTCCATAGCCGAGCTAATACTCGGTGCAGCGACAGAAGTCGTTGTGGCCGCCTTGCTGGTGGGTGCAGATATCTCACCATTCTTCCTTCCCTTTTTTTTGGGAGGTGGGATGCACTTCTTCCCTAATCTGTGGCCAGCAGAATGCCCGAGATCGGAACACAGGGGACATTTTAGTGCCGACGCAGTGCACTGTTTCGCCCTGTGTCCTTGCTCTCCACAAGCATAACAACGTGCGCCTCTGTTTGTTTCACTGGAGCACCTGCTGGCAACGTGCCCCCTTTCTAGGCACCGAAAACAATGCATGGGCCTGGGCTCCAGTAATTCAACTCGAGCAGACCCCCAACCCACGCACACTCGCCCAACAGCCGCAATCTTGCGGACTGCCGTGACTGGGCACCGCACCCAGCATGTCCCCATGCTAGTGGGATTTCGGCAGATTTCCCCGACTTTTATGTCATCCACCGAACAATCTCCTGCCTCAGCCATAGCCGCCGCAACCTCCAAAGTGCTAACGGCGTCGTCGAGGTCCCTCAGTCGAACGTCGCTTGTTTTAACTGGCCGATTGATTCGCACGTTTAGGTCTGAGAGAACCTCACGCATTTTGGCCGCCAGCTTGTCCGCCTTCGCGCCGCAATCTGGACCCTTAATTTCCAGCAGGAGTCCTCCGGTTACCGCCCGCTTCTGGCGGACTGTTTCGATGCCAAAATCTGCCAAGTGTATTTTGGCCTTTGCCTCCTCCATTACTTTGGCATAAGTAACAGTGGAGCTTTCCGACACCGTAACTGTTACGGCCGCAGATGTTGGGGCACGCAATACTTTTTGTTTTTTCCCTCTCTTTCGCTGTACCGGAAGGTGATGCCATCGTGGCGATCCGCTTTTCAGTGGCCCTTGATTTTTTGGGCTTTTTAGCCACTTCTACCCATGAACTGGCATTGGGCGGTACCGGGTCATTCGATACCGACGCAGCCACAGGGGGAAGATCGACCAGCGGTGGGTAGGCAGGCTTCTTTTTCCTCTTCGACCTTTGCCTTTTCGTCTTCTGTGGCTGCGACGATGGAGCCGATTGTAAAGGTGGTGATAGCCGTTGTGGTAACTCACCTCGACTCGTACCTGCCAATGGAGGTCGGATCACCCTATCGGGAAACATCTTGGCCTCAAATATAGCCAATTCTTCGATTAGGGACCCAATACGCTCCATGAGTCCCTCTCCGCTTGGCCTTGTGGTGTGCTAGCACCGGTCGATTGGACGTGGCTGCTGTGTTCGGTGGATGGGCCTTTTGTGTTTCCTGCGCGGAGCAGATAAATCTCCTCCGTTAGTTTTCCGTTTTAGCCGCAAGGCTGGCCAGCTGTGATCGTAATTCCTCGTTCTCCTTTTCAAGCCTTTTGATGTTTTCGCTTGTCTTGGTCCTTCGCGCAAGTTCTTCAGTCGCCGCCATATTACACTAGCCTTATACCCCTCACGAAATTGCCTTTTAGGTTGCGAGAGCGATCTGCTACCTTTTCAACGGCCTGGAGATTTATTTCGATTTGTTAGCCAAGCTCACTGTCACTATGCGTCGACATTTCGCCAACTCCTCTAGGTCGGGCAGGCTTTTTCGCCCTGGTGTTCGTGGGCGTTACGGAGGGTCGAAAGATCCTCTTCTGTTTCCATGCCTGTGGCGGCCTCTTCTTCAGAGGCTGTGGCTGACACTGCCAAATTTAGCAGCCACAACCGCAGCACTTGGGGCTTGGCCTTACGCTTTCTTCCCCTTCCGATGGGGCCGATTTAAGTGATATGGCCGAACCATCGGACGCGCTCCATCGCTCTCAATCGCCTGATTTGCTGGCGTATTATTGGGCGCTTAAAGCGCCCACGCTTATCTCGTGTCGGCACCGCTGTACCACCCGACACGGCTCCTTCCTTATTACTTTGGGTGTTGTGGGACCCGCGGTTGACGCTTGTGCATCCCTGCGATGCAGTGGATTGCCCCAGATACGATGGGGCTGCCACAGAGCCTATTAAGGCTGCTGGGGTGGACTCCCCTTTTGGCGGGACCACCCTGGGGAATAGATTTTTGTCACACTGCATTTTTTGGTTCCTTTTTACAGGGTGCGGTCCCTGAACCTTCCCAAGGCTTGGGACTGGGCCCCCAGCCATTCATCCCTCAACCTTAGACCTTAGGATTGGGGTTATTTTTGAAGAGTTTTCTTCCTCGCGGCCTGCAGGCCCCCGTGCCAGGTTACGGGCTTACAGGTTGTCCGGCATTGGTGCACTTGGCACATCGCCGCACAGAGATCGCCCGGTATCGGTGCGCTTGGCACATCACCGCGGGGTCACCCAGCATTGGTGCGCTTGGCACATCGCCGCGTGTGTTGCATCCCTGTCCGCTCTAATCAAAGAGCGATACCGGGACAACGACAAGCCTGTGAAGCCCATCTCTTAGGGCTTCATGCTCAAGCCCGGGCGTTTCTAGTCCTAATGGAACCTCGGGTACGCCAAACCCCGGCCAGTTTTGGTCCGCGGCGGTTTCCCTACCACCCATATCTGGGTGGCGTTCCCTATCCGCCACCTGGGGACGCGATGGGAGGACTGGCAACTCCACACGGGTCACACGGGAACCTAACCTAACCTAACCTAACCAGTCCGGTGTCAACTGCCCTCCCGAAAGCCACGTTTCTGTGTTGCTCCGTGCTTTAAAAATCGCAAAAATAGGTTTTTCGCAACCGATTTGGGTGTGTAGTATACCAAAAGTTGCGCTTTGACTCGCGGTTTAAATCAGTGAAACCGCAAGAAAATCGGAGTTTTCCTGGAAATGTTATAGTGAAAAAAGTGATTTTCAAAAATTATAAAATATTCAAAGTGAAACGCTGCGCGATTAAGCGCTATAACCATTACTTTTTAAAGTGCGGCCTTGAAGCTATTCGCGGCCCCCACCTATGTGCAAAAATTGAGATTTCTCGGAACAACAGTTTTCGAGAAAAACGCAAAAAAACAAGTGCCACGTGGGCACGTGTTTTATGAAGCAGAGCCGTGCGGCTATTTTTGAAGTCGCATGCTGATAGTACGCAAGGAGAGGAGCCGGGAGCAAGTTTCAGAACAATTTTAAGTTAAGTGGCTGACGATATATTGAACTTTAAAATTTTGACAAAAATTGACATTTCAATAACCTAAAAACTAAATCGAAGACCCTTGGTTATTATAATAAATTAGTGTTTATAAGAATACAAGGAACGGATGTACAAAATTTTAGAATTTTTTAGTAAGTAGTTTTAAAGTTAAGATTTTTTTAAAATATTTAGTTAACACGTGTTACCCTTAGATTAGGTGTCAGCAAGTCATTAAATATAAATTTAAGGAAAGGGTACCGATAATAACATATTTCAAATTTTTGTAGATTTTTAAAAAACTAAAGGACAATTTCTTTTGTATGGAGAATGGGCCCACTAAATTTTAGGATACTTAATGAAATGTATGTCGATTTATTCCTTATAATCTATAGATTGCAAAATTAATATTAGTTTTATCGCATCTAAAGAATTCAGAGAAATAAAATATGAATATCACAATAACCTAAAAACTAAACGCTATTTTTTTAATCTGGCTCTGGGTTCTAGCCCTTCTGAGCCGTAACTAAAAGTTGTTTTCTATTAGTATTGTGAGTTAGAATAGTGTATATAGAATAGAATAGGATAGCTAAATAATTAATAGCATAAAACAAAGTTGCAGGTACATTTAACATTTATAGGTACTTTTATTAAAATCCTTTTAGTAGTTCCGGCAAAAATAGTACACTGACCAAGAAACATGGTGTGGAGGCTATTTTTACATGTATTGATTGATTAGTGAATATACATCACAAACACCATTACAGTAATTAAATAAATATGGTTAAAGCCAAAATGAATAAAAGATAATATGTTCATTTATAATATTACCTTTACATGCTATATAGTAAAAAGATGTTTTAATCTGGTTGTAAAGGATAAAACACAAAGTAAAATACCACTGTATTTATTACTGTAATCATTTCAAAAGTAGTCTATTAATAGTGGAACAGACAGACAGGCGAGGTGTTAAGACTTTATTTTGATATATCTTTGTTAGTTAGTAAAGGTGCAGTGTATAAACTTTGCTTTAAAATATATTAACTGATTAGTTATTATACCCCAAACACCATTAAAGCCAAAATGACTAGGTAATATCATGTTTATTTATGTTGATAAATATGAAGTGAGATGTTTTAAACTAGTTGTGTAAGGATTACAAAACACATGTATAATTTAATTGTATTTATTATTGTCAGTCATTATCATTCCAAAATATTTTTCAAAATAACTTGATAATAACATGTCCATTTATGAAATTGTTAGGAATCATACGGATATTTTATGTGATATAAGACTGTTGTCTTCAATATCCATATACTTTTTGTCTCTGCTTACGAGCAGCTCTGCAAATTTCAGCCTACAAGACATACACATTTATTCTAAGCAACCCACCTAAAAAAGTTAATGAATATTGAAACAAGCACACATGTACTTATTTATCTAATATCATTTGCAACCAGTAACACGGTTTTAGGTGCATGTGTGCGTCCAACAGTGAACTATTAAGGGTGTTTAGCGAGTTTTACCTCTACAGCGATTGAGAAAATAAATAGCACGTAAGATGTTTTGAACTGGTCGTGTAAGGATAAAAAACTCTGTATTGTCACTGTATTTGTTATTGTAAAATCATCACATTCTTAAAGCAGTATTAAAAGTGACACATGCCACCAGGTGCAGTGTCAGGACATTGTTATTAATTTGTATTGATTGAATAACATGTTTACATTCCAAGCACCATTAAAACCAAAATGACTGGATAGTAACATATCCGATTTTTACGATATTAACCACGAAAATAAATAGCATAAGGTGTTTTGAACTATTTGTGTTAGGATAAAAGAAACACTGTATTGTCACTGCATTTTTATTGTTTATTATTGTAAAATTATCATATTCTTAAAGCAGTCTATTATAAGTATCACAGGCCGCGAGGTGCAGTGCCAGGACATTCTTTTAATATGTGTTCATTGATTAGCATGTTTACATCCAACTGCAATTAAAGCTAAAATGTAAAATTCTCAGTAGCAGTCTCGTACCGGTAAGCTCAGTGTGGGACGGCTACCCTCTAGTTGGAGTGACGACCTGGTAAGATATTCAAAAGTCTATGGATGCAGGTGGCTCAGGACCGTGCTTATTATAATTCCCAGGGGCCTAGGGCTATAGGCTGTATGATGAAGAAGTTTTAAACTAGTTGTGTACGGATACGGCTCGACCGGGGTAGGACACGCTCTCGGAAAACGCTACCAGCGTAATATAGTAACAATGCTCCTGTGTTTCGGATGGTGAGTGTAGAGAACCGAGTCCTTTTACAAACAAAGCACTCCATCTTAGTCCTCAGGGGTGACAATGCATCTGCATTTTGATTCTTAAACGAGGATAAATGTAGATGTCTATGAGCCACAGCATCTACTTACCATCAGGTGGACCGTGCACTCGTTTGTCACACTTATTCTATAAAAAACAAAAATTGTCAATTGAAAGAGATACGAAAAGGTACCAGAGCATCTATTCAACTTGCTCGGCGTTTATTTATAAATTAGGCGTTTTATTTATAATAAGGCACATAGTAGAAACAGGTCAAGTAAGCAACAATAATTACAAGTTTTATTGATTATTATTCGTCATCATTACAACAATTCGTTGCTGAACATAGGTCTTCTCTAAATTAAATATATAATGTAAAATATTGTATAGCCTTCCGTCAACTGCCATCGCGTTTCGTCCCGTATGGTGTCGTAAAAGTCGTAACAGAGTAAAATAAAGATACCAGATGAGCAGCAACATCTCCTATAGAATACCACAAAGCTTTGGTTGCCACAAGCGTAGCAACTGTGGCAAAACTATCATCTAGTAATGATGCATATTTATATTACTATATAAATATGCATCATTACTACTTGTGTATAAATTATTCCAATCATTGTGAGGTTCATTTAAGTTTAAGTTCACAAATACGAGCGCACAGTGGCACATAAAATGAGTTATCAATCAGCAATCTCTCTTTTAGGTTAGTAGTTCTTTTTAGTTTAGGTATTAAGAATCTAGATAAATGATTACATAACTTAAAAATACAGTGTCGGGAAGTAGAAGCAGCACGCTTATAACTAGCCACAGAATAGAATAGAATCATTTTTATTCAATATAGATTACAATACATAATACTTATTAAAAGTCATTTTTACTTTTACCACTGGTTCATAAAAACTTCTGTCCTGGGAAGAATCAGCAAGAACCCAGCGAGACTTTTTTAAAAAAGCACATTTTACAATATAATTTTTATACAATTGTTTTGAAAACATTTAGAAAACATGGTAGCGATCACCTCATTCCCAGGGGTTATTATCAGTCATTTACTCTCTAGTAGTATAATAACCTTTACTAGACAATTTTGCTTAAGAAATAATTTAAACCTTTTGATAGAAAAGGTCTGCATATTATAGTAATTGTTGATGCCGCTCTGGAAATGGCAGGAGTTACAGTTACAGGCATAAGGGGTGTTTGTTGGATGTTACCGATGTCTTCAATATTTATGAATTGTAATTCCATATCCCTGTTATCATTTGTGTCTCCATACAGTTGTAGAAGCTCTCGGCCGACAAGATTGCAGACTCATTCTAAATGATCCACCTGAAAAGTGTTTTTTTTTTTCATCAACTAACCGAACAGACCATAGTTTTACAGTGTCTTCCACCTAAATAATGATATTTATTAATATTTTATTTATTTCAATCTTTATTACTAATAAACAGTCTTAATGTCTCTTAAATTATATATAAATAGCATGTACTCGTTTCCCTTCATAATACTTTTGTAGTAAACCAGATTCCACTAAGGTAAAAAGAAATAAAAATACATCAAATCAGAAAGGTAAACAAGTGAAGTAGTTATTTTAGAATTATAACATTATTTGACTAAGTACAAGTTACTAGACGTTTTACATTTACACTAATTTCATTTAAGGTAAAAATATTACTTGTGTATTAAGTACAAAGGCAGACAAATATCGGGTAAGGTAAGGAAGAAGTAGCAACTAAAGAAAAAACTGTGGTTATCGAATATCTCCTATAAAAGTGCAGGTCTATGTTCAGCAATGTAGACTTTGATAGGCTGTAAAGTTAAAGATAACCTGGTGGTGAATAGCCAAATTGTTTGTAGTGCGAGGTGTATGATACTACAAACATCAATCTGTGTGCAAAAGCGATTATGCCAACTCCTCCGGGCAACCCTATTTTAGGCAGGGATCACTTACAGGCTGTTAAAGTAAAGTAAGTACCTGGTGTGATGGAATCCACAGCAAAATAATATCTCTTTCTGCTGAGTTCTTAAAATGAGCTCTTAAAATTGAAGATCCACATGGAATGCAAATCTTCTAATGGAATGAGCAATTTCAATACTTTCTTGCAATATTCTTAGGCAGTTACAACAAACTGCATCAAGTAGATGTAACTGAAAAATGGGAATGCAAATAAAAAATAAAGTAAAAATATTAAATTCAGAAAGAATGTACATTACCACAATCAACAAAATAACATAAAAATAATGTAAACAAAATTCTTTTCCCTGATGGAGTTTAAATATAATAAACATAAATAGTAGATGTATTTAATTAAATATTAACACTAATATGTATTCCTAATAACATCCATTTATTTTTATGTTATCTATATCTATAAATATTAAATTCAGAAGGAATGTACATTCCTTCTGAATTTAAGCAACATCTTCTATTAACAACTACCAATAAAACTGTGGTTGCCGACTCGTCTACTAAGCATGGCAACTATAGTATCCTCCTTTGAAATCTGAGGTCTATGTTCAGCAATGGGCTTTTGATAGGATGTAACAGTTGTGGATATAGTTACTCTGACAGACACTTTTAACATAGATTTGTGTATATTTTGTGTGATTTTATTTCTCTATTAAATAAATTAGATTTTACCAATAACATAACACTTCAATACTTTGACACTTTTAACATACTAATAAAATTGTGTTTGTCATATGTTTTAGGTAATTCAACATAAATTATAGATTTTCCAAAATTCTAGGAGCAAAATTAAACTTGTATTATACACTCACATATACTTTTAATTAAACTCGTCAGTTTTCATTTTCGAATGTCATTGGCAATTAAATACATAATGCTTGGCTAACCTATATAATATAATCCAACACTTGTTGCATTGATTAGACATTGACATATTAATTTGTTAGTAATATGAAGGATATTTATTAGTATTTTTACAAACTTAAAATAATTAAGTACTAAAACATGTATAGATCGTTAAGTGTCTGTGTGGTGTGGGTCGTTTATTTTTATTTCTAAAAAATCGTACCATATCTCAGTATTCAGTAAAATAAAAATAAAATGTAATACATTATAAACTTAGTAGTTTTCGTTTCCGTAGTATAATATTTTGGACTAGAACTTCGAGAGTGACAAAAATAAGATATATTTCACATAAAAGTTTGAAACTTTAAATCAATTGTAGGTTTTGTACAGTTGAATTCTTCGCATTCCATAAGATAAGATACTCACCTCTTGATCCACAAATATAAAAGTTGGCGCACATCTGCTCCTGTCTCGGCTAGTTATTGTCTTCGCACAGTGCGTTGAAATCCACAAATATTATTTAATTGTTTTCAGTGTATGCTGATCTTCCAGATAAGTAGTAAGTACAAAAACAGCAGCCTGACGATTGTCAATGCCGTAAAGTAATACCCGGCCGCACAGACATAGATATGATGCTTATATTAATGATAATGGCCGTCGGTTTTACCCAGCACGGAAGTCAATGACAAAATAGCGTTTCGTTCCACGGTGTCTTTGAACCATGTTATATGATATAAGCTAACACTTTTAGAAATAGGATAAAAATCTCAGTGGTATCCCTTTTAGTAATAAATATATAATATACAAATAAGTACAAATATAATATGTATATAATAAGTTATCTTGGTAAAAAATACATTTTTCTTTTAATAGAAACTGCAAAATGATTCATTACACGCATTTTCCCATGTTACATTAACCAGAACACGGAATATCAAAACCACTCATTTTTTTAGATTTCTTGATTCCGTTTAGATATTCATAAAATGTATAGGCCATTTATTATAATAAATTGGTAACTTTTTTTGTATGTAATACCATTAAGGTCGTTAAAATTTCTAGTGGGCCCAAAACGACTGACTCCTTAGCCGTAAAAATAAAATTTCTTAAAAAATTTGAATATATTGAAAAAATTGAATTAAAGGGGGTTTAAAAAGCCACAATATATATATAGCTGTTATCTCGACACCGAGACCTTTTAAACGAGCCCAAACACGGGACAAATCAGTTAAGGGACAGCCAAAATAGAATTTTATTGTCTGGACTGGCGGCCATTTTGAAAATTTTAAAAATCAAATAACTCTGGTTGTAGAAGTCGCAGTGAGTTGCGGTTTTGGACTGTACTATTATTGGATCGATCTCCACCCAACTACAAAGATTCAGGCCTTTTGAGCCCTAGTTTTTCAGGGTCCTGAAATCGATCCTATCAGGAAGACTGGAAGAAGCGTAATAGTATAATCGAGCTTTGGTCTCCTGCGATTTCTGGAAGCAGAGTTATTGGCAGTCAAATATCAACTTTGACATTTCGGCAGCCATCTTGAAAAACTAAAACAGGTCATATCTGCCGAAATAGGAGTCGTAGAAGGCTGGGATTTTGACCCTAGACGTCGGCAAATAGTGCCGGTACAGACAATTCAGTTTTCAGGAAATTTCAGCGCCCAAAATTTACAAGTCCTGAAAGCTACATGACATTATAGCCTAGGTAGAGCCCATCAAAACGAGCCCAGGCACGGAGCTGTAAGCCTATTCGTTCGGAGGTTACAGCGCTTTAACCGTAATTTTGGCAGCCATATTGTTTGAAACCAGAATTTTAAAGCGCGATAACCTTTGAATCTCTTAGGTTAGGTATACCGAGTTTGGGTTCGTTGAATTGGGTTCGAGGAGTGCTTTTAGTGAGTTATAAGAAATAGACTCTACGTAGAGTCAAAAACTTGTTAGCCTGTAACTCTCTCTGTATAAAGTATTTCTTAGAAATTCTCAATATTAATGGACACCTAAGTGAAGAGCTAACAGACTAGACATAGACTAACTCTATATAGAGAGTACCAAAAAAAATTTTTACATTTATTTTATATATTTTATATTTTCTTTTAGTGTAAATAATTAGAATTTAAGTGAGACCAGCTGTGGTGTTATACTACTTGTTATTTTTAAGACTAGATTATAGAGACGTCTCTAGGTAGAGAAACGGAAATTAGGATAACCAAATTGGTTACAAATTATAAGGCATATATATATATATATACCGACTCTACATAGAGTCTAATAGACTTATAGGACTAAATCATAATATTATTGAAACATCAATAAATAAATAAATGGAAATAGAGTGAGCTACTTAATTAATAGGTATAAACGGCAAAAATAGAGCATAAGCTCTACATAGAGAAAAATATACTAGCGCGGTTGTAGGATTTTTATCAAATTGACATTGAGTACGAACTCACCATAGCCGTGTCGAACTGTTAAATTTTTTTTTTATAACTTATACAAACCTTTTAGGAAATTTTAAACATTTTAATTCTTTTAATTTATTATATTTTATTATTTGCTGTGACCTAAGGACGCGTTCCCCTGGAAATGTTTGGCTTTCGCACTCCCTCCAAAAAGACAGAGGACAGTTCTAAAGACATGGACCCTCAAGGCTCTCCAAATGGGACAGAGGAGAAAGAGACTTCTCCTAAAACTAAACAAACGACGCAGGTCTCTATTGTGAGGAGAAGCATTGGAGAGTGGGAAGCAGGAAAAGTAGACGCTGAAGCCGGAATTCAGCCCTCTCCCAAAAAGGTAGCCCCGGTGGCGCGCCAGAAACAAAAGATCTTGCTATCCCAGGAATCAAAAGGAGCAACCCGTAGAGTTTTAGTAGAGCCTACTGGAAGTTCACCAAAAATGGACACAACTAAATACGCAGATCGCATAATGGAAGCTCGAGCATGTCTAAATAAAGCAAAATTGCACCTCAGTAATTCGCGCAATCTGAGGACGGACATAAAAACCGAAGTCACGCAAGCCATAGATAGACTCTACCAACTGGTCAAAGAGGCAGAGACAAGCAAAAGCACAGAGAAATAAAACGAAAGAGCAGGAGAAAAAAGTAGACAAACCGGAAGATGAATTCGAGAAAAGAAAACTAGAAGAACAAAACAATTTAATCAAAAAGTTGGAAGAGCACGGGAAACTTCTGGAAGAGAACAAAAATGAGATGGAAAAATTAAGGGAAGAAATGAAGAAAGAATATAAGGATGAGAAAGGAACATATGCAAGTGTACTGGCCGGACCATCGAGGAAAATGCCTCATCAAAATATGGCAATGCACTCAGTAGTAATAACATCAACTGACGAGAAGGATACAGGAGAGCAGGTAATGGATAAAATAACATCGGTAATAAATGCTAAAGAAGAAGGGCTAAAAATAGACAAGATAAGGAAAGCAAGGGACAGAAAAGTTATATTGGGGTGTAGCACCCAGGAAGAGATAAATAGGGTAAAAGAAAGAATAAAGACCACGAGTAAGAACTTGAATATAGACGACATAAAAAATAAAGATCCATTAGTTATATTAAAGGATGTGTTGCAATACAACACAGACGAGGATATAGTCAAGGCTATAAGGAGTCAAAACAGACAGCTTTTCCAAAATGTAGGTGAAAAAGAGAACACGAATAAAAATAGAAATAAAAAACGAATGGGATTGCCTTGGTGGACTGATGAGTTAACCCGAAGAAAAAAGGAAGTCTCCAGGTTAAAGCGCCGAATTTCCTACGCAGCGCCAGTCCGGCGAGAGTAGGTCGTCGAGCAGTACGTCAGAGCAAAAGAGGAATATCAGAAGCTAGTTAAGAATGCGCAAACCTCCAGCTGGAAGGATTTCTGCAGCAGACAGGAGCGGGAGTCGATGTGGGATGGGATCTACAGAGTGATAGGCCGTACAACGCAAAGACAGGAGGATATCCTCCTGGTACATGATGGGAAGACCCTGGGAAATGTGGAATCAGCAAGAATGCTAGCAGAGACCTTTTATCCGGACGACAAAACCCAGGACGATGACGCGGAACACAGGCTAAAGAGAAAGCTAGCAGAAGTAGTAAACGAAGGGTCACTTGATGACTCATGTGATCCACCATTTACGATCGAGGAGCTAATGTGGGCCGCGTCAAGTTTCAACCCGAAAAAGGCTCCCGGAAATGACGGTCTTACGGCAGATATTTGCATGGCGGCTATCACTCTGGACCCTCCACTGTTCTTGTCACTGGCCAACAAATGTCTTCAGCTGGCACACTTCCCCAGTAAATAGAAAGAGGCGGTGGTAGTGGTACTGCGAAAGCCCGGAAAGGAGGACTACACGCATCCCAAATCCTACAGACCGATTGGGCTATTGCCTGTTCTAGGGAAAGTACTGGAAAAAATGATTGTACGAAGGATCAAGTGGCATCATACCGAAAATAAACAAAGCCAATATGGCTTTGCCACAGCATGCACCGAGGACTCCCTCTATGACATGATGCATATAAAAGCCAAGATCAATGATAAAAAATTGGTCGTGCTTGTGTCACTTGACATAGAGGGAGCCTTCAACAACGCCTGGTGGCCAGCCATACGATGTGGCCTTGCAGAGATCGGATGCCCAATAAACTTGAGGCGACTGATAGATTCAACTGAAGCCTAACCTGAACTCACTATAGCCTTGACGAACCGCATATATATACAATTTTACAATTTTACATTTCATTTTATTTATACAACTTATACAAATTTACGTTTTTAAATTTATTTTATTTATACAACCTTAAAGATCACTTATTATTATTATTGTGATCTAAGACGCGTTCCCCCTAAATATGTTCGGCATACGTACCCCCGCCAAAAAGACAGAGACCAGCGTTAAAGACATGAGCCCTCAGGGTTCTCCAAATAGGACGGAGAAGGCAGGACCTTCTCCAAAAAGTAACCAGAGGACGCTGGCTACTAGCGTAAGGAGAAGTATAGGAGAATGGAAGACGGGGAAAACAGACACAGAAGCAGCAACACACAACTCTCCTAAAAAGATAGCACCGGGTGCGCGCCCAAAACAAAAAATTGTTCCATCCCAAGAAACTAAGGGAACAACCCGCAAAGTGTCAGAGCAGGTAACAGAAGGCTCACCGAAGACAGAGACTACAAAATACGCAGATCGTCTGACGGAGGCCCGTGCCTGCCTGAACAAAGCTAAACTGCACCTCAGTAATTCCCGAAACTTGAGAACAGATATAAAAAATGAAGTGACACATGCTATTGAAAGACTCTACCAGTTAGTTAAAGAGGTAGAGACAGGAAAGAGTATAGGAATAGAGAGTAAGTCAAAGGAACAGGAGAAAAAAGAAGAAAGACAGGAAGAAGAAAATAAAAGAAGACAACTAGAAGAACAAAGTAAACTGATAAAGAAGTTAGAGGAACACGGGAAACTACTGGAAGAAAACAACAAAGAGATTGAAAAGTTAAGGGAAGAAATGAAAAAACAGGAAAATAAGGAAGAGAGAGGAACGTACGCGAGTGTACTAGCGGGGAAACCGAGTAGACCACCCTCGGAAAGTATGGCTATGCACTCGGTGGCTATCACATCGACCGACGAAAAGGAAACAGGAGATCAGGTGATGGAGAAGATTAGAAATGTAATAAATGCGAAAGAAGAAGGCCTCAAGATAGACAAAATTAGGAAAGCAAGAGACAGGAAAGTGATAGTGGGATGTTGCACCCAGGAAGAAATAAACCGAGTCAAAGAAAGATTAAAGAACGCAAATAAACACCTCAACGTAGAGGAAATAAAAAATAAAGATCCGCTCATAATACTAAAAGATGCAATATAATACAATAGCGATGATGAAATAGTCAGAGCAATAAGAATTCAAAACAAACAGCTCTTCAGGGATATAAGGGAAAATGAAGATAAAATGGAAATTAGATACAAGAAGAAAACTAGAAATCCGCACACGTCCCACATTGTGATGAGGGTCTCGCCACTGCTGTGGAACCGCCTCACAGAAATTGGAGTGATCCATATAGATCTCCAACGAGTGAGGGTAGCAATCCCCACTCGTCCAGTGGTGGGGTATGGACACACCAAGCGCATATGCATCGAAACGCAAGAGGTCTGCAGCCACTGTGGAGGTCCACACCTCCGAACAGAATGCGCCGACTGGCTATCTGTGAGAAGCACCATCATGCAAAAACTGCATAAAGGCAAAAATTGACAAGAACGACCACAATGCGTTCAGCTCAGACTGCCCGTTGAGAAGGAGATGGGAGACCTTGGCAAGATCCACCGTGGCTTATTGCTAAGGTGGTCTCAAGGTCTGGCGGACACTTCGATTCGGGCAGCCACCGGTATCACGCTATCCAGGCCAACTTACAGAGATGTGAATTAGCCACTGCTGAATTGATCACTGAGGCGACCTGGAAAAAGACATCGTTCGCGTTGGTCCAGGAACCTTACATTGGTCGCATTGGAGAAATGAAACACTACCCAGGGACACGAATAATACAATGTCACAGAGAACCCAACACCGGAAAGGTGATCAAGGCTGCCATTGTATTGTTCGACGACACCATTAACGTAACCCAGTGTCCCGGCCTAACAACAGAAAATATCCAAGCTGAGGACAGGGACCTGGGAGATGGGAGTGGTGTCCGTCTATCTGGAGGGTGATAAGCCAATCGACCCATACCTGGACGTGATCGAAAATGCAGTGGAAGCCTTAGGGACGGTAAACGTGATACTCGGTGGAGATGTGAACGCATGGATCACCTGGTGGGGTAGCCGGGAGGCGGATGCAAGTGGATTGGACCTGGCTGCCAAACTCGACGAATTGGAGCTCCACATACTCAATAGAGGAACGGAATAGAGGAACGGAAGATTCTCTAGTTGCGTGGACATCACTACCTGCTCGACGAGCCTATTAGGGAGGCTAGAAAACTGGAGGTTATCTGAAGAAATAACTGTTTCGGACCACAGAGCAATCCTATTCGATATAAATCTTGAAAAATCAGTAGGAACAGATATAAGCAGAACAACAAGAAAATACAATACAAAAAAGGCAAACTGGAGTGAGTTTCGTGAGAAACTTCTCGAGGATTGGAATAGCAAAACAATAAACAAAATAGAAATAGACAAAATTGAAACAAGAGAAGACCTCGAAATAAAAATAGAAGAGGTAACAAAAACAATAACGGAAGCATGCGATAAACATATACCCAAACTGAAGAACAAAAAGCGAATAGGATTGCCCTGGTGGACCGATGAATTAACACAGTTCAAGAAGAAAGTCTCCAGACTAAAGCGTCGAATATCATGTGCGGCACCCATTCGTCGAGAGTGGGTTGTGGAGCAGTACCTCAGTGCAAAAGACGAGTACCAGCGGGAAGTTAAAAGGACTCAAACTTCCAGCAAGGAGTTCTGCAGCAAACAGGAGCGGGAATCAATGTGGGACGGGATTTATAGAGTGATAGGCCGAACAATCAAGAGGCAAGAGGACATTCCCTTTATAGTCGATGGAAAAACCATAGGGAAACCAGGAATCAGCCAAGATGCTGGCAGATATATTCTACCCAGAAGACGACATTAGGGGTGACAACATAGGGCACAGACAAATGAGAGAAGCAGCGAATATTGTAAATGAAGGGTCACGTGATGATGCATGTGACCTACCTTTTACGATGGAGGAGTTGATGTGGTCTGTGTCTAGTTTTAACCCAAAAAGGCACCAGGGAATGATGATCTTACGGTTGACATCTGCGGAACAGCTATCTCTCTAGACCCGACACTGTTTTTGGCGATAGCGAATAAATGTCTTAGTTTGGCACACTTTCCAAAGAAATGGAAAGAGGCGGTTGTAGTGGTACTGCGAAAGCCTGGGAAAGAGAACTACACACATCCCAAATCTTATAGACCCATTGGACTGCTGCCTATGCTTGGTAAAATCTTCGAGAAAATGTTAATCCAACGAATAAAATGGCATATTGTACCTTAACTTAGCCGAGGACAATATGGATTCATGCCACAGCGTAGCACCGAGGACTCCCTCTATGACATGATGCAGCTCATAAAATCTAAGCTTGATGACAAAAAGATAATACTACTAGTATCTTTGGACATAGAGGGAGCCTTCGATAACGCACAGTGGCCGGCAATCAGACGTAGACTGGCAGAAACTGGGTGTCCGAAAAACCTTAGACGTCTTATAGATGATTACTTCGAAGACAGAACAGTCTACATCAGGTACGCAGGAGCAGAATAGATGAAAAAGACCGAAAAGGGGGATGTGTGCAGGGCTCAATAGGGGGTCTTATTTTTTGGAATTTGTCAATCGACCCACTAATACATGAATTAACTGAAAAAGGGGAATATTGCCAGGCTTTCGCAGACGACGTGGTCCTAGTCCGACGTGGAGATAGGGCATTGGAGGTGCAAGATAGGGCCAACGCGGCCCTCGCACATGTTCAGAAGTGGGGAGTCGAAAACAAGCTCAGATTCGCACCACACAAAACGAAGGCTATAGTGATAACAAAAAAGATAAAATATGACTCACCACTTCTGAAAATGGACGGGGAGAACATTGCGTTGTCCAAAGAAATGAAAATATTGGGACTTACTATAGACGACAGGTTGACCTTCAACACACATGTAAAAAATGTGTGTTGTAAGGTACAAAGTCTGTACGGTCAATTAACAAGAGCAGCAAAGATTAGTTGGGGCCTGAACCCGGAGATCATTAGGACCATCTACGTCGCCGTAGCGGAGCCGATCATATTGTACGCGGCAAGTGTATGGGCACCGGCCACATATAAACAAAAAGTGAAAAAGCGGCTCGACATGGCACAACGCGGGTTTGTTCAAAAGATAATAAAGTCTTATAAGACCGTATCCCTCCATTCGGCCCTACTACTCGCTGGGTTGCTTCCTTTGGACCTTAGGGTTCGGGAAGCAGCCTCACTTTACGAAATAAACCCAGCGAGTAGTGGGAGACCGGGACGTGGAACGGAAAATAGAGTACTGTTACGGTTTCCCAATGCTAGGGAAAACCCTTAATCATGGATAATAACTGATTACATAGATTTCCTCTAAATAGTCTTGTCATCATTTAAAGGCACCTCTGCTTCCCGCTCCCGGGAACGATTCAGTCTCTGCCTGACCGCTGAATCCCTAACACCTTTGTATCATCGCGTGTCTACCAGTTTCGACTCCGGGCCAATTAAAATTTGTAACCAATTCTATTTCTAAATAATATTATTTCCGTTGTGTAATAAAAGTGTTTTTTTTAAAACCTAGTTTACGAGGTCCCGTATAACATTGGTGGCAGCTTAAGGGATTTTAAAGAAATAAGTAAATCCTTGGAACGCCTCAATTCAGTGAAAATTAAATTAAATCAAATAAATTCCATATCTACGTGTGATTGTGTCGGTAAAAGTGCTAAATTCCGATCTCATCTCCGTGTCGCTGTATCTCTATCAAACACCGCTGTATCCTGCTGGCCTTATCAGACCCTCACGTGCCTTGTTGGGCATACTCTCAAAATGAAGTGTATAACTGGGATGTATCTTCGGAATCAGAAACAATAAATAATAATTTGGTTGATGAGTCGGAAAATGAAATTCGGTTGAGAAACGAGAGAAAAGAGAAATGAAGCAATTGCTTGCAAAATTATATGCATTAATTTCTAACTCACAAGTAGATTTAAAGAGTAGAATAATTCAAGGAGTGACACTATGTATTGAATGGTTGGTATCGATAGTGGGGGAATACATCTGGGACCTTCCTTTTAAAAATATACTCGGTCAGTTATGGGTCATTTTATCATTTTTCAAATCCTAGTATTGAAGTAATTTGTGTAAAAGTTTTCAACTGTAAATATATTGATTACAAATTTTACCAATACCTAAACCAGGTCGTGATCCATCTTCAATAGCAGCTTTAAGACCAATCTCTTTTGTCTTGTTTATGTAAAATATTACACTCTATGTTGAAGAATAGATTAGAGTGGTTAGTTGAAAAAAGAAACCTCTTTCACGAAGAGACCACCGGGTTTAGAAAAACCAAGTCTTGTCTTGATAACCTTAGTAATTTAGTTTCTAGAATTCAGCTGGGATTTTCGAAAGATCATTTAACGGTAGGATGTTTTATTGACATTGAAAACGCTTATAACAACGTGTAGATATTAGAGCCTTACTTTTAAGTTTAGATCGCTTAGGCACTGGTGCAAAATCTGCAAATACTTATGGGCATTTTTAAAGGAAAGACAGTTAAGCATAAAAGTTGATAAAAATAATTTGTAG
>JAGSMP010004183.1:0-10081 GCA_029286625.1 Parnassius orleans
ATAACTGGGATGTATCTTCGGAATCAGAAACAATAAATAATAATTTGGTTGATGAGTCGGAAAATGAAATTCGGTTGAGAAACGAGAGAAAAGAGAAATGAAGCAATTGCTTGCAAAATTATATGCATTAATTTCTAACTCACAAGTAGATTTAAAGAGTAGAATAATTCAAGGAGTGACACTATGTATTGAATGGTTGGTATCGATAGTGGGGGAATACATCTGGGACCTTCCTTTTAAAAATATACTCGGTCAGTTATGGGTCATTTTATCATTTTTTCAAATCCTAGTATTGAAGTAATTTGTGTAAAAGTTTTCAACTGTAAATATATTGATTACAAATTTTACCAATACCTAAACCAGGTCGTGATCCATCTTCAATAGCAGCTTTAAGACCAATCTCTTTTGTCTTGTTTATGTAAAATATTACACTCTATGTTGAAGAATAGATTAGAGTGGTTAGTTGAAAAAAGAAACCTCTTTCACGAAGAGACCACCGGGTTTAGAAAAACCAAGTCTTGTCTTGATAACCTTAGTAATTTAGTTTCTAGAATTCAGCTGGGATTTTCGAAAGATCATTTAACGGTAGGATGTTTTATTGACATTGAAAACGCTTATAACAACGTGGATATTAGAGCCTTACTTTTAAGTTTAGATCGCTTAGGCACTGGTGCAAAATCTGCAAATACTTATGGGCATTTTTAAAGGAAAGACAGTTAAGCATAAAAGTTGATAAAAAAATAATTTGTAGATCTACAGGTCGTGGCCTGGCCCAAGGAGACTCTCTCTCACCTATATTATTTAATATTGCTACTCTTCATATTTGTAAACAAATTTCTAATGTTATGATTTCTCAATATGCTGATGATTACGGTTTATATTTAACTAGTAAAAATGTCAACGATGCATCCGAAGAACTGCAAATAGCAATGAATAAAATAAGCAACATGCTTATTGATCTAGGTTTGGACATTTCAACAACCAAAACAAAGGTATGTGTCTTCAAGAAAGGCATCAATAGACAACAGATATCGCTAAATATTAATAATAATGTAATAGTGGTAGTGAGTGCTGTAAAGTATTTGGGGATGTGGTTGGACTGCTCTTTAAAATGGAATAAACATATTACTGAGTCACTTGATAAAACTTCTAGATACTTAAATATTTTTAAAATTCTTGCGGGGACAGGGTGGGGAATACATCCTAAACATTTTAAAAGGTTGTATATTGCTATTATAAGGAGTAGACTTGATTATTGCTCGCTCGCCAAATAAATGTATTTTGCCTATAATTTGTAGATGCAAACGGGAGACTTAAAAGTGTGTTGTGTCTAAGAATTTTGGCAGATACCTGGAATTCCAGATTTGTGATGCGTACTCTAAATTACTTCTTACAAGAGAACAATATAGGATCTTTAGAGTTTTAGGCTTAGTGAAATCCTTAGAGCTACGCATCAAAAATCAAAGCGTCAAATATCAATTTAAAATCATGAAGAACACCAAGATCTCTAACAATGGAATCCCTTTTAAGATTTTCACCTTTTAATTTATAGATGAAGACAATCGATTTATATTTACGGCTATAGGACATAAAGCTACATTTAGAAGGGTTTAAATCTAAGCAGTTCAGGTGGCAATAACGCTCTGATTTGACAGATCTTCTCGTAAAACTTGGTCTCCCTTCATTGCACGTATTTAGAACGTATTTAGGAGGTAAATTTATTTTAAAAGCTAGGTCACGAGAAAACAATATTACAATTAAAATTTTACGAGAATTATTGACATATAAGGACAACAGATATTGGCAGAATAAAAAGAAACCACTATTGTTAACTATGTTTGATTGTCTTTCTAATGTTTATATTCATTCCAGCCGACAACTAGAAATGTTTTCTATGAATACCTGGTTTATCTTGTTAAAACAAAGTGAAGCTACAGTAATTTTAATTTAAAGTTATTATGTTTGGATTTTATCAACCAGCGATATAAAATTATTATAAACTCTTTACTGATGGATCTAAGGATGGGAGTGGAATAGGTTCAGCATTTTATGACCCACAATGCAACATTAGTCTACAATATAAATAGAAAGTGCCATAATATGCAATATGGAGGCGGAACTTATCGCAATTTGTGAGGCTTTGTCTTACGCAATATCGTTACCACAAGACAATATATTGATATTCACAGACTCTAAAAGCGCACTCCAACACTTGGCTCGGTGTATCTCGGGCCTACGAAGCACTCCGACAGCCTACTCAGTCCTGGACTGTATTTTAAATCTGACCTCCAATTCTAAATCTATCAAGTTACAGTGGATTCCGTCACACTGTGGCGTTGAATATAATGAACGGGTAGATGTTTTGGCTAGACAAGCTATTACTGATGGAATTGAATATAATTTACTCCCTTATTATGCAGATTGCATTTGGTTAGTCAAAAACCAATGCTACAAATTATGGAAGGAATATTTTGATTTATGCTCTAAAGAAAAAGGTATCTGGTATAAAACGGTCCAGCCACATCCCCTCAGAATTCCATGGATTGATAGTGTCATATATCACCTAGAAAGGACGCAGTAGTGATTATGAGGCTGCGTTCTGGACATATTCCATCCAAGAAGTTTGCTTTTCTTATGAATAAAGTCCCGTCACCGAACTGTGAACAATGCGGTGTTCCCGAGGACTTAATGCATGTCTTGATGGAGTGTGCCCGCAATGCTGCCTTTCGAATAGCTAAGTGTAAAAATATTTTAAAGGAATTTGCTGATTGTAACATTATTTTATCCAATCCTCATTCTGATGAAACAAAATTATTGGTTAAATTATATAACATAATATTCTCCTCAGATCAGTCAATTAGATAGTACTTTTTTTCATTTTTGTTTGCTTGTTAAATTTAATGTTATTTAGTTCTAAATGATGTCAAATAGAGCGACATAATCGCATTTTGATTTAGCTCTTAAATAAAGACTTAAAAAAAAGATAGAGCGCGAGACATCTGGCTGAATAAAGCCAAGGACTTTAAAATGACAGCGGCCGAAATAGGATTGCAGGGTAGCGATAAGGTGTATTTACGCGAATCACTAGCACCCGGGATTGCATTTTTATTATGGAGGACCAAAAAAGCACTTAAAGATACTTTCAAATTTATATGGTTAACATGTTTAATTTACTAAATTATAACTTATACTACGAACTAAGAAATGACAGGAAAAGTGGCGGCATTATGCTATATGTTCACTCATCCTTGCATTTTAGCAGACTTCAAGTATTAACGAAGGATTGCGAATGTATTAATGGCCAAATAGACTTATAAAACGGCATTATAGGCCTTTGTGCTGTATATAGACTACCTGATACAAACAAAGTCCGTTTTATTGATGAGTGAGCTAATATTGTAGATAAACATTCGCCTAAAATTTGCTGTATAATTATCGGTGACATGAATTTAAATACAAAGAAGACAAATCCCACTAGCATTAGATATCTTAACACACTTTGTGAATTAGGACTTGACCGTGGTATAAAGCAATACACAAGAATAGAAAAATACGGGAACCGAATTACAAAATCATGTTTGAATCACATTCTGATTAGAACGGTATGCAAGAACGAGGTTTATACGGCCGGTGTGAATATCGCACCAGCTGACTTTAAAATAATAGGCTGTGCGATACTCGGACTCGGAGCGGATCCGAACTACTATGACTCACAGGCTCAGAACGCGCGCAGCTCATTACTAAGTTGGATAGTAAGCAACTTCGTAGTGAACTCGATTTAATAGATTGGAAGTTGCCATTGAGTTACTCCGATCCAAACGACATTATTAATTACATACGGACGCAAATGAATAACGCATACGATAAATGCAAGTACACAAAAACTTTAGTTATTAGTAAGCGCAAATGTTGTGTGTGGTCTAATAGGAAACTAGTAAATGTGTGTAAAAAACGCGATGAACTATTTAAAATATGGCGAAAGGATGACACTAATTCATTAAAAATATTAAATTACAATAAATATAGAAATAAAACGAATAAATATGCTCAATTTTTACGAAATCAAAATACTAAAAAAGAAATTTGTGAAAATTTTAGAAATCCAATAAAACTTTGGCAATTAATAAATACTTTAACTGGTATGGTAGTTTTATGGTAGTAAATACTTTAAAACATTTAATATGGATCCTAAAACATTAGCAAATAAAGTCGGCTTAGAATTTGATAAAAATGTAAAAAAAATATGCTTTTAGATTCCCGTATCTATGAAATTAATTCAGTTAGAACCATAAAAATAAAAAAAGCTACGGATGCTAACGTTACCAAAATTATTCAAACAATGAATGATAAGAAAAGCCCCGGGTTTGATGGTATTCGCGCTTGTGATATAAAATACATTTTGAAATCAATGGTGCCTCTTATTACCTACTTAATTAATCAATGCCTAAAAACGTCCATTTATCCAGACTTATTAAAAATAGGTGTAATCCGACCAATCTATAAAAAAGGCAAACATAATGACTTTAGCAATTATCGTCCTATAACTATTCTCTCCTGCCTAAATAAAATAATTGAGCGTTATTTGAGCAATTAATTAAACAATTGCCTTATTACTTACAGTATAATAAATTCAAAACAGTTCGGTTTTCAAAAAAATAAAAGTACAACGCAACTATTACGGCAATTTACTGATGAAATAAATAGTTATCTAGATAATAAAATGCATATTTTAGTATTATTTATTGATTTTAGTAAAGCGTTCGATGTATTAAATTTTAACACATTATACAATATGCTATCACGCTGCGGTATTCAAGCACCATTCTTAGAACTTATTAAAAGTTATCACCATAATCGTTATACCACTGTCAAAATATATAACCAGACAGGTGATATGTTTGTGACTGACCGCGGCACAGCGCAAGGTTCGATACTGGGCCCGACTGAGTACTTGCTATTTGTTAATGATATGGTTAATGCAATAACTAAGGGCTCCACATATCAATTTGCTGCTGACACCTGTATAGTTATTGCCGATCGTAGTATGGATGTAGCACAAACTGAAATGCAGGCAAGTTCTAACATGCTATGTAAGTGGGCACATGATGTCGGTCTAGTGGTTAACGCTCAAAAAACAAAACTTGTTCACATACTCTCATCACACAACAAAGTTGCAGCTGCACCGACTATCGTTTCAACACAGTACTTTTCAACCCATTGAAAATGTCAAAAATCACATGTATGTTGGTCTGATTATTGACGAACGATTCGCATAAAGATCACGTGTGTGCAAAACTCGCTCTGTGTTGAGTAAACTTTATGTTTTAAAATTTAAGCTACCATATAAAATACTTAGATTACTTTATATGGCTCTAGCAGATTCTGTTATTAGTTATGGACTTAGCAGTTATGGAAGAACTTATGTAACGTACATACAGGAAATTTACACATTACAACGCAAAATGCTTCGATTGATAGTACCTAAGCACATTAAAAATAAGTATATAGAATAACCAGGGTCTTTTTAAATATTGCAAAGTCATAAATGTTTTCGATAGGGTTAAATTTAATATACTGACTGAAGTAAATAATTCAGAATATCTAGTTCTTAGAAAACGACCTGTAAATCTACGAAATATAGCTTATAAATCCAACATGTATGTACTTCCGAAAACTAAAAATTTCTATGGAGGAAGAAAGTTGCCCCACCTTGTACCTACTTTCATTAATAACTTGCCACTAGAATTACAAAACAAAATACGGTAAATCAAAACTGTTTAAAAGTAAACTTAAATCATATTTGTTAAATAAACCAATGTAGTAGGTACCTACTTCATATTAGAATATTGTGATTTAATATTAATACATCTTTGTTTATATAAGACGACTCTCTAGCGTAGATATACCCCTAGAGGTTTACATGCTAGTACTGTACTGGATAATGTAACATAATTATGCTTAATAAATAAAATAAAAAACCTGGAAAGAGAAAGTCGCACGGTAGGCTTAACAATGAATACTTCTAAAACCAAAGCCATGACAAATACACACTAAGACACTATCGTCATAAATGGCGAGCCGATTGAGTATGTGAAAGATTACACTTATTTAGGACAACAAATCTCAACCACATAGATACTAGAATTGGGAAAGCATGGAAATGTTACTGGCAGCTTAAAGAAACAATGAAGAATACAGAAACTAAGATGTCCGTCAAATCAAAACTGTACAATACCTGTGTGCTACCCAGTCCTAACATATGGCTGCCAAACTTGGGCACTCACTAAAGCGCAAAACAAGAAACTAGAAACCTGTCAGACAGCAATGGAGAGGAGCAAACTGAACATAAAGAAATCGGATAGAATAAGGAACAAAATTATTAGGAAACGTACCAAAATAGAAAATGTAACAACGAGAATAAGAAACTCAAGTGGAAATAGGCAGGCCATATAATTAGAGACATTGAGAAATGAAATGAGAAATTATATTACAAACTATTGTATTTTGGTACCCAAGAAATAGAAAAAGGAAACGAGGTAGTACGAATAGAAAAATATATACGAGAAAAATATAACTTTATTTTACTACTTTAACTTACAACAATATTGTATAAATTATTATAATCTATACTTTTAACTACTATAATATTTTAATAAATTACCAAACACCTTAGTTTTCGTCCGCCGTTCTAAATTTATATCGTCGCACGTAAATTATGTCGTAAATATTAACCAATAACTGCTGTAATAAAGCGTTCATGTAGCCAATCTAACGACTACGGTTCTCTATTGTGTTGGAGAAATTAGCTAATCTACGTTACAAAATCAGTTTGCTTAAAAACGTGAATAAAAGTTAAGTATGTAACTCAGGCTAGTAGTGTCTTTCGTGCACTCATCTACGGTATTTTATACGTGGTAGAGCCACGCTGCAGCTGTTTTATAGTTGTAGCACGAATGGGTCAGCTTGACCAAGGTAGGACCAGCGTCAAATAGTAGATTAATGCTGCTGTGTTTCGTACGGTGAGTGCAAAGAACGGGAGACTCCATTTATAGAAAACGAGTTAGTCCTCAGGGGTGAAAAGGTATCGGCATTTCGATTCTTAATCGAAGATAAATGTAGATGTCTATGGGCCACATCCTTTACTTACCACCAGATGGACTGTTTGCTCATTTGTTACCCTTATTCTATAAAAAAAATGCCTAAAATATATCAGATCTTCCCTTTTTGATAAATATTAATGACTTGAATTAGACCTGACACAGGCTATAAATCTCTAAACGTATCCGTAGGAAAAGATTTGTTTTGTACATAAAGAAATATATTAAAATAATTTGATAATATGTTTTAATAGAAATAAAATCTGTTCCACGAGAGTTGATAAAAAAGCATGGTTCCTAAACTCATTACAAATTGCGGTCCGCTAACTATCTTTGCTGTTTGATAATATGATAAGCCGCCGCGTCAGCCCGCCCGCCCCGGCCTCAAGCTTGACAACAGCTGCATGCCTCGTACCACAAGAACGTATGTTTGCGGCGATAAATGACGGTACTCACATATATTGCGATACTTAAGCGATAGTCGCTATTGCGAGACGTTTTCATAATATTCATCAACTCTCGCCGAGACCTTAGGTAATTTTAATTTTAGAACAATATACCTTTATTTTTTTTCGCAATATCATGAAATTACATTATACATAAACGAATAAGTACAAAATCTATCACGACCTTCACCCAGAAAGGCAGGAAAGACTACGGAATCCCATTTGCCACACCTCTCTCGCTTCTTTCACATATGTATATGGACGTCGATTAGGATATTCTTAATTTTTGACCTATATTCAAAATATCGCCAATTTGGTATGAAACGTTCATCTCGGTCGTCCCATATCAATATGCTACACACTTTCCTTTTCCTCCTTCATTTTTCAACTTGTCAAAACCAGTGAAACATGCATTTCTAAAACCTGGACAAAACCACACTTTTCTCTTATCACACAATTTCTCACCTTTTAATTCAAAGTCATCTCTAACATACTTCTTAATAAACGTATTTCTATTCCATTAATTTTACTCTCATGCAAGGAAAATACTTCTCTCTAACGAAAGCTTCCATGCCTCTTCTGCACATCCACTTTCACTTTCATACGTTAAGGTAGGGACTAACACAGTATTACGAATTGCCATACGTACCTTTTTTGACACATTCTGACTTCCCATAATAGAGAAAAGAGCCCCATTTACTCTGTGTCCTACATTCACTCTTCGTTTTACAGCCTTTTGCAAGACTACTGCTGATTATAGGCGTCCCCCAAGGAACGCTCCAAAATACTTACTGTACTAACCATCTACATCCATCGATTTACTGAATGTCTTACTATGTAGCCTCCATTTAGTAGGAAGCTTCCCTACACTTCGCTTACAGGTAAGACACTGCCACTCAAGAACCCTTCTTCCCCAATAGTTGACGGTTATTCGAGGTAAGTGCAAATATATTTAACAAATCCAGATTATCTCTATAAAAGATGTTTCTAAACCCATGAAATTACAAAATCCTAAAATCTAACAGTATAAGCCGAGTTTGAGATTCAAAAAAATAAATAAATAATTCACTAAACATCATTACGCTTTGTTGATTTAAACTTTTTAATGTAAAATGTTAATGTTTCAGCTCTATAAAGCTCGGATAATCTCTAATGCATCAAATTATAGGAGAGGGTATTCAGCCAGCTGTTACCTCTGCCTTGATTTGCTCCAATCGTATATTTTCACACATAAATGGAAATATTTCTTCGCATATTCACTAACTTGTATTTAATTTATATTTTTAACCCCCGACGAAAACAGAGGGGTGTTATATGTTTGTAGTGTGTACCTATGTATTTGTGTGTCTGTGTATCTGTGTATCTGTCTGTGGAATCATAGCTCCTGAATGGATGAACCGATATTGATTAAGTTTTTTTTTCGTTTGAAAGGTGTGTTAATCGAGAGTATTCTTAGCTATGTTTCAAGAAAATCTATTCAGCCGTTTAAAGATCATCAGCTCTTTTAGATTTAATATTTGAATTTATGTTATGTTTATATATATACATTTACAAGATATTATAAAATTCATAAGATATTCTCGGTTATCATCAGCCCGTCGGTCATCGACGATTCGGGGCACTCTTCGCTGGATGCGGTCAAGTGGAAGGAGCTGGCACTGTAATACCCAGCCCAGAGATAAGAACAGTACTCCATGTGAGGGCAACCTGCGCCTTGTAAAGTTGAAAACGGTGTGCGGCATGAAATACTGTCCCGCTCTTCTGAGCACGCCAAGCTTTTTAGAGGCCAATTCAGCTTTCCCTTCCAAGTGACCGCGGAACTGTACGTCATTCGATATGTCGTTGCCGAGTATTCCGATATTGGCTGAGGCAGCATGGCAAGTGCCCTGAAATTGAATAGATACGACAAAGGGATTATTTTTAGTGGTAAACGCGCAAACCTGTATCTTCTGAAGTTTAAACAGGCAACCGAACCTCTACCGGAGATTCTTAGCACCGCCTGCCTCGCCGTTACCATGGTTGCCATCGTAGCCAGGAATAGTAGGGCCGCCGGGGACTGGGGGCCGTCTTTTTGTAACTCTTGTCATGGGGGGTATATCGTGTACGATGATCAAAACTATTCCCCGTTTCATTAAAATGAGATATTTCTAAAAGTTTAGTCTGAGCCAGGTACTTGTACTCGACGATAGAACAGTTTTCCACGATCCAAAATCTTTAATATGGCTTTGTTCGCCAGTTCAAAGCAAGAATTTACATTTATTATTGCAATACATAACAAAAAAAACATCATGGCAATATGCCATTTGATCAATGACGTTTGCCATAATACATTAAAAGCCATTCATGTAGCGACGGCAGTACGGATACGGTACGATTTCTTTACTCATGTGGTATGGAGATCAAATCGTCGCAACGACAGTTCGTTTAACACACACTTGGTCGAATGGACGCTTAGTAAGAAACTAAAACGTTTTGCGAAAAACGATAACCAGTCGTTGTCTGTCATTACTTGTGGAACGTGGTGAGGGGTCCGATGAT
>JAGSMP010004184.1:0-15670 GCA_029286625.1 Parnassius orleans
CTGAGGCACTCTTCGCTGGATGCGGTCAAGTGGAAGGAGCTGGCACTGTAATACCCGGCCCAGAGATAAGAACAGTACTCCATGTGAGGGCAACCTGCGCCTTGTAAAGTTGAAAACGGTGTGCCGGCATGAAATACTGTCCCGCTCTTCTGAGCACGCCAAGCTTTTTAGAGGCCAATTCATCTTTCCCTTCCAAGTGACCGCGGAACTGTACGTCATACGTCATTCGATATGTCGATGCCGAGGATTCCGATGCTGGCTGAGACAGCATGGCGAGTGCCCTGAAATTGAAAAGATACGACAAAGGGATTATTTTTAGTGGTAAACGCGCAAACCTGTATCTTCTAAAGTTTAAACAGGCAACCGAACCTTTACCGGAGATTCTTAGCACCGCCTGCCCCGCCGTTACCATGGTCGCCATCGTAGCCAGGAATAGCAGGGCCGCCGGGGACTGGGGGCCGCCTTTTTGTAACTCTTGTCATGGGGCATGATCAAAACTATTCCCCGTTTCATTAAAATGAGATATTTCTAAAAGTTTAGTCTGAGCCAGGTACTTGTACGCGACGATAGAACAGTTTTCCACGATCCAAAATCTTTAATATGGCTTTGTTTGCCAGTTCAAAGCAAGAACTTACATTTATTATTGCAATACACAACAAAAAAAACATCATGGCGATATGCCATTTGATCAATGACGTTTGCCATAATACATTAAAAGCCATTCATGTAGCGACGGCAGTACGGATACGGTACGATTTCTTTACTCATGTGGTATGGAGATCAAATCGTCGCAACGACAGTTCGTTTAACACACACTTGGTCGAATGGACGCTTAGTAAGAAACTAAAACGTTTTGCGAAAAACGATAACCAGTCGTTGTCTGTCATTACTTGTGGAACGTGGTGAGGGGTCCGATGATGCTCTAAAAGCAAACTAGATAACGGAACTAACATACAGAAGATAGATCTGCTACTTTAATCATTACATTATGAATAACAATAAATAAAAAATGAAAAACCGCATTATTGGTAATAGCATCGTTGGTTCTTAAAGAAATATTTACTTTACTTTCTTCTTAACGCATCTCTCATTATTTGTCTCAAGGAAATACTATTTTGGAATTGTTAAGAAAAAAAAATTAAAGAGAAATTTTAAGTTGTAGATTACTGTTTACAAATCTCTGTTCTGATCATAGGCCCGATACTCTTTAATACTCAGTTGTGAATTTCTTTTTATTATTTTTTACCATTTTATTACTACTACTAGAATTCCTGTCAACGAATCTTTAAGTGACACTTGACAGCTTACAATTCACTTCTTTTTTGAACACAATCGGTGAGACGCTTTATTGAATAAAATAATTGATTTATAAAACATTTTAAAACACTATACCTATTGTATAATTTATACTGACTGTATATTATGTGTTTTTAAAACGTATTTATTCAGTTTTTTGTGGTAGTGTTACATAAATCTGTCCCATTATGAAACATCTCATTTTATTTTATTTTTCCTGGGCAATATTTTCTAAAAATGGTCAGTCACATGAACAAATTCATATCACGGTACCTAAAAGCACCCTCACCAATCGGACAGTTCTTTTGTTACATATTGCATACATAATATACATTAATAAGCACTATGTTATTAAATATAACAATAAAGCTTTTAAAACTGGTAATGTTTTTATTACCAACTTATTATGGCTCAGCTACTCGTTACGTCAATACAAGGTCACACCACTGTTTCCGCGCCCTTATTCGCTCTATAGTACAAAGTAGGTGCTTTGACTATGATTTTATGAAAAAATATTCAATTATTTATTTATAATCAGACCTCTGTACACTTACAATTTATGAAACGAAAGCGTAGATTATTTTGCATGTTCTAGATATTTAAAAAAGGAACAAATAAACGGACTTACAAAAACTTTCTTATTTTTATAATTTAGTATGTTTTAATTTGTTATGTATAATTTAAAGTGTTATTCATTTTGATGCCTGGTTTTGAGCAAGCAAATTATATACTAATTTGAGCGCTCGGTAAGAGAACGCTTTCATGTTTTTAAGTTTGACTAACTCTTTATGTCTCGATTTTTTTCTTCCGATGCAATGAAATGATTCTTACATGAAATTGAGTTGTATAAAAAATATTATTCATTTTAGGGGCACACACTTGACCAAAAATTGACTATGCCAATCTTGGAGTATACATATGCAAGCTATGTATCTAAGATGCCAATTGAGTTCATAAAAAAATGACCTAACGGTTTCTAAGTCAGATTCCCTGTATCTCCTATTGTTTCGGATTTTCCCATACTGTATCAGTTACAAAAACACACTGTTTGTAAAAAAGAACTATATATTACAAATTAAAATCATATTGGTACTGTTGCTCCCCTATTTGAGATTAAATTGAAATAACAAGAATTGTGTGAATATTCTAATAACTATATGCTTTCTAATAACTTTATAACTAAACTTCCAAAACGGTAATTACAAAATAACATTTTGTGAGCGATATTTGAACGCTACAAGGAACTTGTTTCAAACTGGTGACAGTTCATAAATCTCTTCTTTTGGTTCTATCGCTAGATAGAGGTGGCAGCAGCAGCGTCAAAGGTGTGAGACCTCGGGTACTGCGATCATCGATCCGCCTACCAAGAGTGACGATTAAAGAAAGTCTCACTACAACGTCCGTAAGAGACCACTATTAGACATGTGTTGACTGATGAAGATGATGCAGAAGATGAAGATTGGTTAGCTTTTAGTTCCTTGTGGCACTATTTCGTTAATGATTTTGTTCTTAATCTAAATTCATGTCTTAGGGGCTTTTACGCGGAAATATGTAGATTTGTAATAAATTACATTTTAAAGTTTTGAGGCATGTTGATCTGAGATCGATTAATCGAAAAATCGATTATTTGGCGTTAAGGAATCGTTTTTTTTTAAAAGATCAATCTGAAAAACCGGATCTATTCAGTGTATCGATCCAAAATACCATCGAATTGTCATCCATATTCATCTATGAATCAATCTATGGGGGACAACTACATTCAGTAGTGGACTCTTGATAAGCTGTAATAAATAAATAACTGAATGAATTTTGTTTCATATACGTTGTTCTCGTGTACCTATTCTAAGTAAACTAGTAGATAATGCCTAAAGGGACCTTAGGTGTGACAGCGATCGAAGCGAATAGGTTAGCTTTATGTTACTGGCGACCTCAAAGAGTGGGCCGAGCGAGCAAAGCGAGAGTGCCGTGGTAGCGGCCGTCGTAGCGCCAGCAGAAGAATTTTTAAGGCATTTCTTAGTATTCGGAGGAATTGGTGAGAGGTTACACCCGTTCTCCTTACCACCCCTTCCTTAGCCCAATTTCAAGGCAACCTATTTCATCTTTAAAGAATAACTGTAAACTGATTTTAATATGAAGTTTTTAAAAATGCTACAAAAACTAAGTGTCAAGTTTTCGCGGACCGTGGGAAGAGTCACCCCTCTCTCCCCTCTTCTCCAACCTCACTTCCCACCATGTGCCGCAATCACGATGAAGATATCTACTCACATATGAAAAAACATAAATTAAGGGACATACCATTCTCGGGGTTAATGTAACCTTTCCGTATAAGGAAATCTAATAGAACGGGGGCACTTGTGGTTTTGAATTGCGGACTGAGCGCCCTCTGAATACATTCTTCCGCTGTTAACAGTTCAAAAGTCTCCACTTCACCGTCTGCATTTTGTGGAATAAAATCGAATGGAAGCTCTAGATCATACACATATTCCGTGTTTGGAAATAATCCCCTTTCACTTTCAAAAAAGAAACTGCAAATAACAGTTAGGTAAAATTAATAAAAAAAATTGTTGATAAGGAAGACTAAAATAAATTACTCAAAGCTTAGCAATTAGGCTGGCTTATAGAAAGAATTTATTTTCGAATTCATGTACCAACTCATAAGAAATAACAAATAAAAGACTATGATAAGAAATCAATTAACTCGAATGTTAACTTTATTATTTATGTACACACCTATTATTTACCTATTTTATAAGTTTGAATCTTAACGCAATACCTAAAACGCTCTCACGGATCGGACAGGTTTTTTTGAATATTTAATAATGCACATACAATTTTTGTGCTAAATAGGACATTAAATGAATACACATGTAGTGCTAATTGATAGTATTGTTTTAAAATTAATCAATTTTTTGTCATTTAAAGCGTGCCTAATAAAAGTGGCAACATAGCGCAGATTAGGCGCGGACGCGAGGTCTTCCTGCTGCGGCGCGGATTTTTGACAATCAACAAAACTACATACTGTAAGCACCTAAGCTCAAATATCACCATCGCAAAATTCGTCTTCCCTTGACGCCGGTATTTGGCGTAGAGCAAACCGTTCTGATCGGAATGGTTCGGTTCTAGGATTCATCACCAGAATAATGTCCACTTACTTGTTTACTCCAATGCACTCTGAGAACACCTACAATTTTTCGAGGGTTTGTATAACAAACTCTCGTTCCCTATACCTTTCATGGTATCTTTTTATTGCAAGTGGTGTATTCTGATGACATTCTCCGTAGATTAAAATCATGTCAGCGTAATTAGCCGCCAATAGTTGTATTGTAAAATGACAAACCAAAATTCCAATACAAAAAGCGTCTGTTTCGTGAGAAATTGGTACTATAATCAACACTAGTATCTATAATTATAATTGTCTATTCTGCGGTAAGTATAATCAAATAACTAAATTCAATTACTAAATTATTATTAAAAAAACTGCTACCGTATTACGCGCGAGTTGCAAAAATTAAATGTTGGTACATTCAGGTCACCGGCCGTGTCATTGACTAAAATAGACATGGACAGCAGAGAGTGAATGGACCCACTCCCTGAATGGACAGCGCGTGCAAGAGTACGTTCGGCTCTATTTAGTAAAACACGATATCTGTCTCTGCTCCGCTGGAATCATCCAATCACTGTCTGGTGAAATCCGTATCGATCATCTCTCCTCCGGATGACCGTCCAGCGGGCACGAGGAGAGTACCGCGATACGAGTCAGTAGACTGGGATGAGATTCAACAATTTTTGCATCCTATTCGTGGCGGCAAGTGCTCTGCCGATACGGTTGCGGATGTGGTACGGCAGGGAATGCAATATTTTATTCCTTTCTCCGACATTCCGCTCGGTGACAAGGCTCGGCCCTGGTATGATGCAGACTGTGCTCGTGTTGAGGCCCGCAAAGAGTCCGCCTACCGGGCCTGGGTTCTAGCTCGCAATCGCAAAGTTATGGCTCAGAGGGTTCGTGCGAAGAAGATAGCTTTTAATTTTGCTGCCAAGTCCTGCAAGCGGGTTCCCCGCTGGGCAGGACTTGCTTCCTACCCTCCAGCAGGTCTAGCATGGGCAAGAGACAATTTTATTCCCGGGGGAAGGAGAAAATGTTTATCCCCTCGCCTAGTTTTATCCACCCTTCGAGCATGGGCACACCGGTGGATATAATATCCACAGTAGATAAAATGGGAGATAGACTTAGACTTGGATAGATTTTTTGTATGAATATAAACTTAAACCCACGTCCAATAAACAAAGATAAAATTGTCCCTTTCAAATGTCAAAAAAGCATAATTTTTTATCTTTCATTTGGCTCCATGCGACGGACGAGTGATATATGTCTACTCGTTATGTCAAACGGGGATATACTTCTCCCCGTTGCCGTGCTTTGGCATAAGGACAAGATATAATCGGGGGATAAATTTTTTGTCCCCAGCCCATGCTAGCCGTGCTGGTAGTAAGCAATTTTGGTCCCTGTCGAATCCAACTTCTACCGTCCTTCATTGCCTCCCATGCAGAAACCTGATGGAACACTGACTCACTCCGCGACTGAGAAAGCAAATTTATTTGCATCTCTGTTTGCGAGCAATTTTCGTCTACACGCTGACTCTAAACAACCGCCAACCCTACCTTGCTGTGATTCTTCGATGCCGAAGGTCACTATCTATACGAAAGAAGTACGTAGAGCTTTGCAAAACCTAGACGTGAACAAGGCTAGTGGACCTGATGGTATTCTTGCGAGGGTACTAAAGCATTGTGCGCCTGTACTGTCTCTCTCTTAAAACTCTAACGGTGCCCAAATCTTAGAAGCTTGCCAATGTGCAACTAGTACCCATTAAGGGTAGTCGTGTCGATTCCTGTAATTATCGACCAATTGCCATCACCTCCATACTCTGTAAAGTTATGGAAAGGGTATCGAACAGTAAGCTGCTGACATACCTTAAAACAAATGACCTCCTCAGTGGCCATCAATCAATATGGCTTCCGCCGGGGACGGTCCACTGGGGTCTTCTTGTGTATGTCACGCACTTCTGGGGCGAGGCCATCGAGAAGAATGGTGAAGCTCTAGCTATATCACTCGATATCTCGAAGGTTTTTGACAGGGTTTAGCACGCAAGTCTGCTCAGTAAGCTTACGGCATCCCCACCGAATTTTGCAACTGGATATCTGACTTTCTGACCTAATGCATATTAATGCCGGAGTTCCTCAGTGGTCTGTTCTCTCTGCGACTCGTTTCCTGCTGCACATCAATGACCTACTTCTACCAGGTATTGTTGGGTATGCAGATGACAGCACAGTCACAGAGATATTCATGTCCAGTGCAAAAGACGGCGGGGCAGTAGTACGTTCACTCAGAGAGGCCATGGTGGAGCGTATAAATGCGACATTAAGTCTTGTCTTCCAATGTGGTGACGACAATCTGTTCACTTTCAACGCCGCCAAAACGCATGCCTGTCTGTGCTCCAAAACGGAATCCGTTTGATCTGACTCCTATTTTCCGAGGTACATCTGTATTGAAATGGCCCCGAGTTCCCGGCGCCCCTTTAATGGGGCAGGGATGCGAAGAATCTCCGGGAGGAAAACCGGCGATGAGGTTCGCCACCCGTCACGTTCTCTCTCCCGGAGCGGCGAAAAGTGGATTGCGGAAGCCCGTCTGGCTACGCTGAATGATAAGATGGATGAAGTATGCGATATGATATATGATAGAGGAATAGATGTGTTATGTGTAAATGAGACGAAACGGAAGGGAAAGGATGCCACTACACATGGCATGTATACCGCTTACTGGTCTGGTGTAGACGAGACCGAGCGGGCATGCCAGGGAGTCGGTATCATCCTTTCAGAAAGAATGGGTCATTGTGTGAAAGAGTATGAATGTAAGCCCGAGACTGCTATGGATAGAATGAAAGTGAAAAGGACTGAATGAAAGTGGGCTTAAAGAAGTTGTTTGTTCTAGGGTTCTACGCCTCAGTCATGTCTAAGCCCACTTATATCCGAGAGCAGTTTTGGGAGATGGTAAGGATGGTGCTAATGAAATGCAAGGGTAATGAAAATATTGTCATATTAGGAGATTTTAATGGAAGGGTTGGCGTGAAGAGGCTTGGTTATGAAAGGATATTGGGTACGTTTGGTGATGAAAGTATAAATGAGAATGGTGAAAGCCTCCTCACCGTATGTGTGGAAAATAATATTTTTGTGACGAACACTTTCTTTCGTCATAAGAAGATTCACATGTATACATGGGAAAGAGGTGGTGATAGAAGCATGATAGATTTCATAATTGTGGAAGAAAGAATGAGGAGCGCAGTGGTGGTAGATACAAGGGTTTACCGGGGGTTCAACGTAGGGACGGATCATTACTTGGTCTTATGCCGAATTAATGGTCTATTCAGACATTGGCGGCATCGGACATCTATGTCTACCACTGCGTTACAGCGTATAAGAACAGAGAGGTTACAAGATGAAGGTGTGAAAGAGAAGTTCAAATGTAGACTGAGAGCAAATATAAGTGGTATGGATGAATTGTGTATGAATGATTTAGACTTAGAGACTGTGTGGTATAATGTCAAGAAAGGTTTGGTGGATGCAGCTACTGAAGTATGTGGTGTAAGTAAGAGAACGAATGAAAGGAAAAATAACACTTTATGGTGGGATGATGAGGTACGGATGGAAGTTGAAGCAAAGAGAGCATTGCTAGATTTACTAGCAACCAAGGCTAGTTATTCTAGCGGTATGAATGATGATATTGAAAGAAAAGAGGCAGTCTTTAGACATCTAAATAAGAGAGTAAAAGAAGTAGTTGGAAGGAAAAAGCAAGAAAGAACGGATAAGAATAATAGAAGAATATCGGATAACTTCCAGGCAAATATTAAAATGTTCTGGAAACTCGTAAGAACTGCCAGCGGACATTCAAAACAGTCTAGAATTAATGCTATAAAAGACCAGAATGGCTGTATTCTGAATGACGAAGTGTCAAATTTAAGGAGATAGAAGGAATACTTTGAAAGCGTGTTTATTAGTGATGAGACGTTTGAATTAAAAGAAATAGAAATTCCGAAAGAAGAGGAAAGAGATAGAGAGATAAGTATAGATGAAATAATGAAAGCAATGAAAAGTATGAAAGCAGGTAAGGCAGCCGGATATGATAGAGTATCACTCGAAATGCTAAGGGCTGGAGAGGGAGTGGTGGCAGACCTTCTGTACACCTTGTTTAATTTGTGTTGGGAACTTAAGCGGGTACCGGTAGACTGGTGCAAAGCCGTGATAGTCCCACTATATAAGGAAAAAGGATCGCAGCAGGACTGTAAAAACTACCGTGATATCAGCCTTCTTAGCATTGTTTTTTTTATTTTTATAGAATAAGGGTGACAAACGAGCACACAGTCCACCTGATGGTAAGTGGTTGCTGTGGCCCATAGACATCTACATCTATCTTCGTTTGCGAATTTAAATGCAGATGCGTTGTCAGCCGTGAGGACTATGATAGAATGCCTCTTTTCCAGTAAAAAGGGTCTCCGGTTCTCTACACTCACCATACGAAACACAGCAAAATTAAGCTGCTATTTTACGCTGGTATTCAGGTCTCTTCCATGCGCATGATCGCGGAGAAGTTTTTGGCCAAAAACCAAAAGGTTTTTTGTGCGTTCGTGGACTTGGAAAAGGCTTATGACAGAGTGGACAGGGATGTGTTATGGCAAACACTGAACTCATTTGGGTTGAGCGCTTGGTTGATACAGGCATTGAAGTCTCTGTATAGGGACTCCAGTGCTTGTGTCAGGATCAAAGGGGCCTACTCGGACTGGTTTGGCATCCATAAAGGTGTCAGACAGGGCTGTGTGGATTCCCCGTGGCTGTTCAACCTATTTGTGAACAGTTGTTTGGAAAATTTGAAAGTTGAAGAATGCGGGTTAAGAATGGGTGAGTTAACCGTCAAATGCCTTTTGTACGCCGATGAACGATGATCAAGTCATACTCGCGTCGTCGGCGGCCGAGTTGCAAATGATGGTTACATTAATGAACAGTTCATTAAAAAAAGGGGAATGAAAGTGAACGCAAGTAAGATGAAAGTTATAGTTTTTGAAAGAGAAGAAAGTAAAACGATATGTGAAATAAGAATAGAATAGGAATTGGTCGAGCAAGTAGATGAGTTAGTGTATTTGGGATGTGTATTTAGCAGGGATGGTAGATATGATAAAGATATAGAACGACGAGTGAACGCAGGAAATAAAGTAAATGGGGCTCTACACTCTGTTGTGAAAAGTCAAGAATGTGTCCAAAAAGGCACGTATGGCAATTCACAATGCTGTGTTTAATGTATGATAGTGAAAGTTGGGTGTGGCAGAAGAAGCAAGAGAGTAGAATAAATGCTGTAGAAATGCGGTCATTAAGGAGTATGGTTTGCAAGATGATGTTGTGACCAGGATTAAGAAAGGAATGCTTCGGTGGTTTGGGCATGTGGAAAGAATGAATGAGGAAAGAGTGACAAAGCAAATTAATGTGGCAGAGGTGAACGGCAGAGTCGGGAAGGGACACCCTAGGCGAAAATTTATCGACCAAACTGGCGATATATTGAAAATTGGCCAAATTAAGAGTACCCTTAACCGACGAGCGTGTATGCGTAGGTATATGGATGTGGATGAGGCGAGAGGTGTGTCAGGATCGTGCCAAATGGAAGTCCATAGTCTCTGCCTACCCCTCTGGGTGACAGGCGTGAGTGTTTATGTTTTATGTTATCTGTATAGGTTACTGATCATCTCGAGCTTCTCGGCATATAGTGGAGTGCTAACCTCAACTTTGGCGCTAACATTGAGTCAAAAGCACAAAGTTCAGCCATAAAAATAGGTATTTTAAACAAGGTGAAGCGATACTTCACGCCTTTTCAGCTTCTAACTTTATACAAAGCTCAATTCACAACATGCATGGTGTATTGTAGTCACTTTTGGGAGGACTCGGCAAATTATCAACTTGCCGCACTCAACTCAGTGCAATACAGAGCCAGAGGCTTATCGGCGACAGAAAGCTGGTGAAACTAAACTTTCACAGCTTAGCCTCCGCCAAGTTGCTTGTTTGTCGGTCTTTTACAGATTGTCCTTCAGAGAGTGTGTCCATGAACTTCGTATGCTCATACAGCAATCTCAATTCTCCTATCGGAATACCAGACGTACTGCTGGTTACCATCCACACTATGTTGACATTCCGAATATTCGCACTAAGCCCTATAAGTCATCTTTCATAATGTGCACAACCAATGAGTGGAATGCCCTGCCGGCATCTGTTTTACCGAGCATATAACCTTAACCTCTTCAAGGTGCATGTTAACAGGCTTCTCCTAGGCAAACTCGCTCTATCGTAGACTCGGGCATATTTGCCCTAGGGCCAGACGGATATCAAGAGTGAGCCCATTTTTAGTAAAAAAAAAAGTTGCTATGCTACATATGTTATTTTCTTTTTCTTTCTCGAAGTGTAAATGGAAAAAATTTCTTACTCGCTTTAACTTCATTAGTATGTCTTATTCATGACCTCCGCCCGTCAATTGACCTCTTCGTTTGCAATTTTTAGTATAGTTTGTTCCTTAATTATTTATTGGCTAAGTATTGGTAACTCTAGAAATATTCACGAATTGTGTATAAATATCTGCAATTACGATAGTGCATATGCATGTTCATTTAATGTCGTACATAGAGCAACACATTGTATACATGAATTGCATTGACATGTGCAATTCTTGTATACAATAGTTCAAATTTAGGATAAACAGGAATGGACCCTTAAAATAAGTGTGATCCATTTCGTTTCCATCCATACCACTAGCTACTTTTAAATGTATTAGATTATTTAACTTGGTCCGTATACAATTTTGCATGTAATATGAAACATATGGTTTTAGGCAAAGCAAACCAAATAATTTAAAATTGTGTTGCATTAACACTTCACATAAAACTTACAGGATTTAAAGTCGAAACTGAAATATGAAATTTAAAACAGTTGGCTATTTCATGTTTTTGTTTTGCATAGATTAAGTATAGCGAAAAGCATAAACAACACTGCATTTGAGTATAAAACCCAGATACAAACCTAACACAACCAGATGGAATCAACTTTACTAATTCTCCTACAACAGAAGCCTCTTCAGCTGCTTCTTTATAGCAGTCTCCAGGATACCATAGCCAACAGCTAGGCCTCCACTGACAAAACAATCCCATTTTCCAAAAATATGTTTTTGTTATTCATTTATTTAATCTTTAAAAAGACCAATACTTTGTAATATTTTACAGATTCTATCTTCAATTAAAAATCTCTTCTCTTCTTTACTTCACTTGAAATGTTTTTAACTACTGGCAGTAGACACAAAGAGGGACTATAATTGTAAGTTCTATATTGATAGCTCTTCAGTACAGGTTTTCAAAATATTGTTGCAAGCTTTGCAGTACAGTCAGCATATTAGTTTTCTAAATCCTTCAATACAATACATGTGGAAGTACCATTATGCAGCTGATGCATTAATTTCGCTCATAAAAGGATTTCACCAGAGATACTTCTACTGTTGTGACCAGGATTAAGAAAGGAATGCTTCAGTGGTTTGGGCATGTGGAAAGAATGAATGAGGAAAGAGTGACAAAGCAAATTAATGTGGTAGAGGTGAACGGCAGAGTCGGAAGTGACACCCTAGGCGAAAATTTATCGACCAAACTGGCGATATATTGAAAATTGGCCAAATTAAGAGTACCCTTAACCGACGAGCGTGTATGCGTAGGTATATGGATGTGGATGAGGCGAGAGGTGTGTCAGGATCGTGCCAAATGGAAGTCCATAGTCTCTGCCTACCCCTCTGGGTGACAGGCGTGAGTGTTTATGTTTTATGTTATCTGTATAGGTTACTGATCATCTCGAGCTTCTCGGCATATAGTGGAGTGCTAACCTCAACTTTGGCGCTAACATTGAGTCAAAAGCACAAAGTTCAGCCATAAAAATAGGTATTTTAAACAAGGTGAAGCGATACTTTACGCCTTTTCAGCTTCTAACTTTATACAAAGCTCAATTCACAACATGCATGGTGTATTGTAGTCACCTTTGGGAGGACTCAGCAAATTATCAACTTGCCGCACTCAACTCAGTGCAATACAGAACCAAGAGGCTTATCGGCGACAAAAAGCTGGTGGAAACTAAACTTTCACAGCTTAGCTCTCCGCCGCCAAGTTGCTTGTTTGTCGGTCTTCTACAGATTGTCCTTCAGAGAGTGTGTCCATGAGCTTCATAAGCTCATACCACAATCTCCATTCTCCTATCGGAGTACCAGACGTACTGCTGGTTACCATCCACACTATGTTGACATTCCGAATATTCGCACTAAGCGCTATAAGTCATCTTTCATAATGTGCACAGCCAATGAATGGAATGCCCTGCCGGCATCTGTTTTACCGAATGCATATAACCTTAACCTCTTCAAGGTGCATGTTAACAGGCTTCTCCTAGGCAAACTCGCTCTATAGTAGACTCGGGCATCTTTGCCCTAGGGCCAGACGGATATCAAGATTGAGCCCATTTTTAGTAAAAAAAAAATTTGCTATGCTACATATGTTATTTTCTTTTTCTTTCTCGAAGTGTAAATGGAAAAAAATTCTTACTCACTTTAATTTCATTAGTATGTCTTATTCATGACCTCCGCCCGTCAATTGACCTCTTCGTTTGCAATTTTTAGTATAATTTGTTCCTTAATTATTTATTGGCTAAGTATTGGTAACTCTAGAAATATTCACGAATTGTGTATAAATATCTGCAAATACGATAGTGCATATGTGTTCATTTAATGTCGTACATAGAGCAACACATTGTATACAAAAATTGCATTGACATGTGCAATTCTTGTATACAATAGTTTAAGTTTAGGATAAACAGGAATGGGCCCTTAAAATAAGTGTGATCCATTTCGTTTCCATCCATACCACTAGCTACTCTTTAAATGTATTAGATTATTTAACTTGGTCCGGTATACAAATTTTGCATGTAATATGCGAAACATATGGTTTTAGGTAAAGCAAACCAAATAATTTAAAAATTGGTGTTGCATTAACACTTCACATAAAACTTACAGGATTTAAAGTCGAAACTGAAATATGAAATTTAAAAACAGTTGGCTATTTCATGTTTTTGTTTTGCATAGATTAAGTATAGCGAAAAGCATAAACAACACTGCATTTGAGTATAAAAACCCAGATACAAACCTAACACAACCAGATGGAATCAACTTCTTTACTAATTCTCCTACAACAGAAGCCTCTTCAGCTGCTTCTTTTATAGCAGTCTCCAGGATACCATAGCCAACAGCTAGGCCTCCACTGACAAAACAATCCCATTTTCCTAAAAAATATGTTTTTTGTTATTCATTTATTTAATCTTAAAAAAAGACCAATACTTTGTAATATTTTACAGATTCTATCTTCAATTAAAATGTTTTTATCTACTGGCAGTAGACACAAAGAGGGACTATAATTGTAAGTTTTATATTGATAGCTCTCTTCAGTACAGGTTTTTCAAAATATTGTTGCAAGCTTTGCTGTACAGTCAGCATATTAGTTTTCTAAATCCTTCAATACAATACATGTGGAAGTGCTATTATGCAGCTGATGCATTAATTTCGCTCATAAAAGGGATTTCACCAGAGATACTTCTACTGTTGCCAAAAGATTTCCTTAGTATGAATAAAAGTAAATAATGGGCCACGGTGACCTCTATGCCATGTGGTGGTGATATAAGACAATTACTTTGTGAAATGCCCAGAAGATGCACTGCGGTGAGCGGGACCAGGACTTCACAACACATGTGGTTGCAGTATAACCATGGTGAAATTTGAGCAGGCAATCCTATTACAGGGGATCAGTCAGAACTTCTCTTTCTATGTCACCACAATGATGCTTGTGTGCCTCGTCACAACTCTTCTGTCTCTGGTAATACTCTGCTATAAATAGGACCTTTTGACAAGCAAGCAAACAAAATAGGGGTCCTGAGTACCCATTCTGGGGATATGGGGACAATGATTCAATTTGGTCTCAAAGACTTCGGAGGGAGGGCGGGGTTAAAAAGCTGTGGTGTGTGGTGAGATAATGCTTGGTACATCTGCTGGGTGGCTTTAGTAATCTGCGCACGATTTAAGTGTTCATTTTAGCTTTAGTTGACAGGCAATGATGCTATTGATTACCATCTAGCTGCTTTTATGCCGGAAATCTTTAGTTTTCGAGATATCGATTATTATAATTTTGAGGTTATATCCATTTAAAATGATACGAAAACGAAACAACAATATAATTATTAGAAAGAGATAGAAATAGAGCATGGTCTGTATCTGTTTTAAAAAATAACACGCAACAACAATATAACAATTAGAAAGATCCTTTTATGGAATTAATTAAAGCAATTAAACATGTTTATAAATAAATGTTTTAATAATATTATATTTGGTCGCTTTTGATCAAACCCTAGTACCAGAAGGTATAAATCACAAAACCGAATCTGTCAACCCGCTTCCACGTGGTCTTCCGCCTACCCCAGAGTGTATATGAAAACCCGGAAGCGGAGGAAAGCAGCCCTCGCCCGCTGTAACCAAGCGCAGGCAGCACGAGTCGATGGTTTGGGCACGTTGAGCGAATGAGTGAAGACCGAATGGTGAAGAAAATATATAGCGCGAAAGTTAATATTAAAAGGTGTCGAGGTAGACCGAGACTAACTTTCGAACCATGTGAGCAAACTGCTCGAAGAGGGAGGTCAAGAGTACTCGGATACCTAGACGTGCATGTATGAAGAGATTATGAATCTGAAAGAAGCGAAAGAGGTATGTAAGGATCGTGACACTTGGCGATCTGTTCTCTCTGGCTACCCGTCAGGGACTGTGCGTGAAGATAAGTAAGTAAGTAAGTAAGTAAATGACAAGTTAATATTAAATTATGACTGAATTTTTATTACTTAGTGCTCGTCCGATAATAGTTTATTTTACTCTAACAAAATGACCTCGTGTTCCCGCGTGACCGCGAGCCGTAGTGTGCGAACGATTGGCGCGGGGAAGTGGGGGCGAAATTCGAATTTGAGCTGAGGTAATATAGGCCCTTAAGGAATGTAAACAAAAGGCCAAAGAAGCTAACTTTAAGTTTGTCTGGACAAAAAACTGTCGTATCTACACCCGTCGAAACGATACCTCGCCACCCATTTCCATCATAACTTCAACAGACTTATCGAAGATGGGCTAAATATTATAAATATTATCTTTAACGCTTTATTAACTCTTGTGCTTAACTCATACATTAAAGTACGCATTTACACTAAATACACACCTGCTTCGTACACTAAATACATA
>JAGSMP010004185.1:0-20249 GCA_029286625.1 Parnassius orleans
ACGTTGAGCGAATGAGTGAAGACCGAATGGTGAAGAAAATATATAGCGCGAAAGTTAATATTAAAAGGTGTCGAGGTAGACCGAGACTAACTTTCGAACCATGTGAGCAAACTGCTCGAAGAGGGAGGTCAAGAGTACTCGGATACCTAGACGTGCATGTATGAAGAGATTATGAATCTGAAAGAAGCGAAAGAGGTATGTAAGGATCGTGACACTTGGCGATCTGTTCTCTCTGGCTACCCGTCAGGGACTGTGCGTGAAGATAAGTAAGTAAGTAAGTAAGTAAATGACAAGTTAATATTAAATTATGACTGAATTTTTATTACTTAGTGCTCGTCCGATAATAGTTTATTTTACTCTAACAAAATTACCTCGTGTTCCGCGTGACCGCGAGCCGTAGTGTGCGAACGATTGGCGCGGGAAGTGGGGCGAAATTGAATTTGAGCTGAGGTAATATAGGCCCTTAAGGAATGTAAACAAAAGGCCAAAGAAGCTAACTTTAAGTTTGTCTGGACAAAAACTGTCGTATCTACACCCGTCGAAACGATACCTCGCCACCCATTTCCATCATAACTTCAACAGACTTAGCGAAGATGGGCTAAATATTATAAATATTATCTTTAACGCTTTATTAACTCTTGTGCTTAACTCATACATTAAAGTACGCATTTACACTAAATACACACCTGCTTCGTACACTAAATACATATTGTACCACACTGGATACAACCTACCACACAAATCACACGGTACACAAAACTCTCATACACACACACAAACACAGCTTGCTTATTGTTATGTAATTTTATTCTTAACTTATTACTAATAACTGTATTATGGCAATATCACGTATCAATATTTAATATTTTATTTATGGTGTACGTAAACCCCGTATTAATTAATTTAGTGATCATTTTTATAAATTACAATAACAATGATCTGTGTCAAATTATATTGCTACCACAAGCAATAGATTTTTACGAGATTTTAATGTTTTTATTTTTTAAATTACTATTTTTAATTTTTAACTACGACAAATAAGCACAGTAATAATAGTTTAAAACTTTTTTATCAGAATGTTTGTGGTTTACGTACAAAAACGAATATATTTTATAACAATCTTTTTTCATCAAATATTGACATAGCATTTATCACTGAGTCGTGGTTATGCGACGGCATTCTCGACACTGAGCTGTGCAACTCAGATAGGTACGATCTATTCCGTCGTGACCGAGGGACGCTAGGCGGAGGAGTGATGGTCGCTTGCGCATCTCGGCTTGGGGCGCGCAGGCGTACTGACCTTGACCGTGAAGATCTCGAATGCATTTGTATAACTATACCTGCGCATGCAATCAGTTGTCAGCACGATTTAAATATTATTTACATCTATACTTATTCAAACCGAGCCCTTTCATCGCGAATCAGTAAATTTACTGAATTACTCACATACTTATTCAATTCTCAACCAAATGATTATTTTATTGTAGCTGGTGATTTTAACATACCCTGTATTGATTGGAAAATTGAGTATACAACAGTATTAAAAAAGGGATGTGTGCAAATTCAAAACGCGGCAACTGAGTTGTTAAATTTAACATCTTACTTTGGTTTAACTCAATATAATTATTTCCAGAATGCATACGGAAATGTACTATATTTAGTATTTTCCAACGTGCCTATAATAATTGACAAAAGCTTATGTCCATTAGTTAAGGAGGATGTGTGTCATCCAGCGATTGAGATGTGTGTTACAGATATTTCGATACCTGCAATGAAACCATGTAATAACAAAATAAATTTATTTCGTAAAGCAGATTATCACAAGTTAAACACATATTTTTCTGACTGCGATTGGTCATTTTTACATACACAAAACTTGCAAAATGCTATTGACAATTTTTATTCAATATTATATACTGCCATTACTAAATATGTACCCCAAAAAGTTAGTTCTCATTCATATATCTACCCTGTGTGGTATAGTAATACCCTTATAAAATTAATAAAAGAAAAAGCTAAGTATCACCATCTCTGGAAAAAATATAGGAACCCAGGAGATTATGCCTCTTTTTCCACAATACGATCTAGGGTTAAGAAACTCGAAAAAGAATGCTATTTCTCTCATATTAAATTATATCAAGAAAAAATCAAATCATCGCCTAAATTATTTTGGAGTTACATAAAATCAAAAAGAAAGAACCAATCTAATTATCCTCATGTAATGCAATTAAATGGTAGTAATGTCGTTAATGAATTAGACATCTGCAATGCTTTTAAGGACTTTTTTAGCAGAAATTTTATTCTACCAGCACAGCAATATAGTGAAATATCTGAAGAGAGAGTGACATGCTGTAATATCATAAGTGGTATACACATCTCAATTGCCGACACAATAAAATTTCTAAAAAGTCTTAATTGTTCCAAAGGCGCCGGTTATGATGAAATTCCCCTCTTTTCTTTGTAGAATGTGCGGAGTCGTTAGCAGCTGCCATAACAGTAATATTTAATAGATGTTTTAAAGAAGGATACCTTACAAAAATTTGGAAAACCGCCAATATTGTACCAATTCTTAAAAAGGGTATAGACTTACCTATGCCCATCAATATAAGGACCGACGTTTCCGAGGCTGAAACATACCGGTACCCGGAACATCGGTATCGATGAGGTGGGTATGAAAAACTCAGTTTGCGATATGTTTTATGTACTCTTGACCAAAGTGCTTAACAGCCTTTGTCCGGTGTGAATAAGACACACGCATATAACGGTTGGGTCATGCCTGTACTCATGTATACCTTTGGCATACTTAGGCGGACTCAAACTGAACTTAACGCCCTGGATAGAAAAGTCCGCCCCACTATGACGTCCCATAGGATGCATCACCCGATAATACTTACCGCGGAAACATAGTGGGCGTGGCTTTTTAAGCGCGCTTACGATGCATAATCGCGAAGTGTGCAGCCTCCGTAATTTCTTTATGACGAGATGGGATGATCCATTCTATAGGGACGTCATTTCTTGTGATAAAGGGCTTACCTCTCTATCCTTAGCCAACGAGCAATGGCAAGACCCGGCAGACATTACAGAGAATTTCCAACCGGGAGACCGTATGGATGGAGAAGGAGCTCCACGGGAGGTTCTACAAGGCTCTACACGAGTCTTTTGTAGACACAGTTGCCTCCCTCCACTGGCTACGTTTTGGTGACCTCTTTAGGGAAACCGAGGGTTCGTCTGTGCGGTACAGGATCAGGTTATTAAGACCAACAACTATTGGAGATACATCCTAAGAGATGGCACCGTCGACATCTGTCGAGCTTGTCGCCATCCCGGTGAGTCACTTAGAGATGCCATTACCGGTTATTCGGCGCTTTCTAACTCTTGAGTACTTGCAGAGGCACAACCTAGTAGCCAGAATCCCACACCACGAGCTCGCCCTGAAATACGGTCTTGTGGATTGGAAATTGCCTTATTATAAGTACTTGTCGGAAGCCGTGCTCGAAAATGACCACGCCAGGCTCTACTGGGACCAGGCCATCATCACAGTCAGGACTATTCTTGCCAAGAAGCCAAATATTGTGCTGATGGACCGAGCACAGTCAAGGATATTTTTGGTCGACATTACCATTCCGTATGACGAGAACTTCGTGAAAGCCGAAACAGATAAGCGAACTAAATATCTAGATCTGGCTCACTAGGTGACGTATGGGGTGGTTTGCCGACCTACGACTGCTAATCCCGGTCAGCCTTTCGGATCATCTGAGGCGACTGGGACTCCGTGATGGAACGCTCCGGTCTCAAATGCAGAAGGCGGTGCTCCTCGATACCTACCTCGGCCGTTTGGTCTCCCTGTCGAGGGCTTCCATCTGGTTGGGTTTTTATTTATGTATATTATGCATGCATTTTTTATGTATTTTTTTTTATGTTATTGATATTTATGTATATTTATCATTTTCATTTATATATATATACAGCCCAACCATGTGTGATTACTATATAAATACCACAATAATAATGTTACGGACGGCGAGGAGAGCAGCCACCTCGTCGCCCCCTCATACCCCGTTACGCCCCGCGCACCACGCACACCGCCCGGACATCACGTGAGGTCGACAACCAATGAGCGCACAGCACACCGTGTGAGAACACTATCATCTTGAGACGGCCGCCGCGGAAATATAATAAGGGCCTTTTGGGCTCCGCAGTCATTCCGCTTGCGCCACCGCTCTCGAGCGGTCGTGATAAGTAGTTAGCGCTCACGTCCCCGTACGTTGAGTGCCTCTCGCTCTCGCGCCTCCGCCCTCCTGCTCACGCAGTGTAAAGCAGCCGCCTTGGTGAGTTTTTGCCTTCACTTACCGTTCTTGCCCCCCTGCCGCCTGGCAGGGAGGTTTTGACCGCATTGTTATTGTTTGTTTTTGTTTTTGTTACTTTTTTGTTACTTTTCTGTTATTTTTCTGTTTTGTTTTTGTTATATACTGTGTATACTGTGTACTACTGTTTCTTGGGAAAGTCACGTCTCTTGTTCTTTTGAGAACAAGCCCCTGTTCTTTTGAGAACAGGGATCTTCCCTCCCGTACTGTTTCCTAGAACGTCGCTCCCCCAACATGTCCACACAGGACCTTATCAGGTCTATTGTAGCCGCCCTGAACCAATCCCTTGGTCTGGGCATTAATCTGGACAGTCCAAGCCACCCTTGCCCCTCAGGCATGCACCCCCCCGGCCCCCGTCGCCCCCACGGCTGCCCCGCAGACCGACTCACCCGCGTCCCACGACGCCATGTCAACGGAGAGCTCGTGCTCCGACTCCTCCGCGTCCTCCCGGAAGAGGCCCATCACCCCAACCGGATATACATCCAGCAGCAGTTCCGCGGACTCCGACGGAACTATGACTGAAGAGACCCCATTCACAGTAGTGAAATCAAAACGCGGCCCAAAGCGCGCCGCTAAAAACCGCTCCCCCGTCCCGGCAGCCCCTGCCGCCACCTCCGCAGCCCCCGCCGCTGCACTCGCCCCCGCAGCTCCCACCGCTGCCTCCACCTCCGCAGCCCCCGCCGCTGCCGCAGTACCCTTACTGCCGCTCAACCTCCCCCCGCCCGCCAAGCCAGCAGCTCGCTGCGCCCCGACCCTCGCCAAGAATCAGGTCCCGCCCCCTGTCTTCCTTAGAGACAAGGAAAAATATACTAGACTGTCGAAAATCTGTTACTACAGTAAAATCAGCATCGGTCAGGCCACCAATCTAGGTGAAGCCATTAAAATTATCCCCGAGACCATCGACGACTTTCGCCGACTCACCAGGCTTTTCACAGCCGAACGTGTGTCCTACCACACGTACGCTCTCCCAGAAGAGCGCAAAGTCAGGGCCGTAATCCGCGGTGTCCCATTCGAGCTCGCCAACGAGGACATCCTTGAGGACCTTAAGTCCCAAGGCTTCCCCGTCGAAGCAGTGCATAAGATGCACAGCAGCAAGGGCAAGAGGTTCCCGCTTGCCTTAGCCATCTTAACCAACGTGCCGGAGGCAAAGACCATCTTCCGGCAGGTACGCACCGTGTGCGGCCTGTCGAGTGAGGGTCGAGCCCCCACATAGGCGCGGTTTCCGGCGCAGTGCCACCGCTGCCAGCTTTACGGACATGCGGCGGCCAAACTGCTCCCCTCAGGTGCGTTAAGTGCCTAGACCCGCATCACTCGAAAGAGTGCCCTCGGCCCACTGACGCCGACCCCCGCCAGCTTGCGTCCTTTGCGAGCAACTTGGCCACCCGGCCAACTACAGGGGATGCCCTCGCGCTCCTCGGCCCCGTCTTACTAGACCTCCACCGCCGGTTAATGAAAACACATTCCCGGCACTCCCGTCAAGAATGCCCCGTCAGGGCCCTTCCCAGCCCCCTCAGGGCCCCTACTGGCCCTCACAGGGCCCCTAGGCCCCTTATGGGCCCCCCTAGGCCCCTTATAGGCCCCCCTAGGCCCCTTATGGGCCCCCCTAGGCCCCTTATAGGCCCCCCTAGGCCCCTTATGGGCCCCATCCAGCCCCCTCCGGGCTTTTCTCGGCCCACGCAGCCACCACCTCCCTGGGGCCCCAAAAGGCCAACCCCGCGGACTTCCTCCGCTCCTCAACAGGCGCAACCCTCAATGGTTGATGACCTGAATACGGTTTATGCCGCTATTCAGAGCATCGACATTGGCGAGATCGCCATTCTAGCGCGTAAACTGCGTGCTGCGAGGTCCCCTCAGGACCGTCTCCTCACTCTAGCGGAGCACCACAATCTTCTGAGCTCGTTGTAAGTTAAGTTAATTTAACTTAACACTATGACAGATCACTCTGCCCTACCAAAGTCCCACGGACGTATTAAGCCTAAGGGCTTATCACTCGTCTCTTTCAATACTCGCGGTTTGCGAAATAACCTCCCCGAGCTTAAGCTCTTCCTTCGAGATCGCGAAGCCGACCTCCTCCTCCTACAGGAGACCCAGCTCAGACCCCAGAATCTCAACGGTTTCTCCATCAAAAAGTATTCTCTTCTTCGTAATGACAGACCTGACCGCAAAGGCGGCGTTACTGCCATTTACTTCAAGAAGATACTACACTGCTCTCACATTCCCACTCCGCCGCTTACCAATAATGAAGCCACGGTATGCAGGCTGGCCTTGACCGGACATCCGTCCATCGTCATAGCTTCCTGCTATATCCCCAGTGGAACTCTCCCCCTCAAAAAAGATTTTGAGGCCATCCTTGCGTTAGGCAATTCAGTTATTATGTTTGGAGATTTTAACTCCAAGCATATTGATTGGACTTGTCTTACCACTACTCAGAGTGGCAAGAAACTGCTTGATATCACGCAGTCTCTCGACCTCACTGTCCTCAGTCCCCTCGGTGTCACTGACTATCCCGACAACACCGACCACGCTCCTGACGTATTAGACTTTGCAATGGCAAAAGAAGTCTCCCTCAACCTCATGTCAATCGAGACCCTTGACGATCTTGGGTCCGACCACCGCCCTGTCTCCCTTATACTTGGCCATCAGCCACCTCCCCCAACTCCCTCCACGAAAACCTTCACTAACTGGAAGGGCTTCAAGACGTCCCTAGCCACAGCTTTGGACTCTCCGGACTCCCCTATCCCCCTTTCTTCGGACTTATTCGACAGTACCGAAAAATCGACACCGCGATCGATTCACTCTCCACCCTTATAACATCCTCCCTTAAGGAGAATGAAAGGGTCGTCCCGGTTGCTAATAATAATGGTCTTCCCTTACATATTAGCAACCTAATAAAAGCCAAGAGAGCTGCTCTCCGGAGAGCAGCACTCTATCCAACCCCCGAATATAGACGTACGGCCAATCGTCTTCAACGAGAAGTCCGTTCACGCCTTTCCGAATTTCGAGACCTCGAAAAGAGTAATCTCATGGAGAATATCTTTCCCTCTCATACAGCGTACTATCGGATGGCAAGAGCCCTCCGCATAGACGCTATCACTCATACCCCTCCTCTCTCTCGCCCCGACGATACTATTGCCTTCGAAGACGAGGAAAAAGCTTAGTGCTTTGCAGACAGCATCGCTGCTCAATGCTCTCCCAGCTCTCAACCCACAGAGCCCTCCCACATCCAGACAGTGGAGGATGAGGTCCGCCGCCGGAACTCACTCCCCACAGTCTCTGACCCTATCACTGTGTCCAATGATGAGATCTCATCCCTCATCAAAGGACTGAAGCCCAAAAAGGCTCCGGGCGCGGATGGCATCTCCAACCAAGCCCTTAAACATCTTCAACGCCTGCTTCAACCTTAGTTACTTTCCCACCACGTGGAAAGAGGCAACTGTCATTGGTATCCCCAAGCCAGGAAAGCCTCACAATCTCCCCTCCAGTTATCGTCCCATCAGCCTCTTCAAGGCCATGGGCAAACTATTTGAACGAGTTATCCAAACTCGCATGAGGCGCCGTCTGTTTCCCACAGACGGTGACCCTCTTGTCATCCCTCACCAATTTGGTTTCCGAGCGAAACACTCTTGTCCCCAACAAGTTCACCGTATTGTGGAATACATCCTCAGCGGTTTTTATCCTCGCCGTCATAAGACTATCGCGGTCTTCTTTGACATAGCGAAAGCGTTTGATAGAGTCTGGCACGAAGGCCTTATCTACAAACTGCACAATATAGGTCTCCCTGATCGTCTTGTTCGTCTCGTGGCCTCCAACTTGAAAGACCGTACCTTCCGTTACAGACACGAAGGCACGCTCTCCTCTTCGCGTCCAATCAAAGCCGGTGTCCCTCAGGGCTCGGTACTTGCCCCTCTTCTTTATATCCTGTACACCAACGACATTCCCATACCGTCGAATGGTGTTCAGATCTCCCTCTTTGCAGACGACACTGCCCTCTACTGCAAAGGCACGTCACTACTTTTATACGGAACAAGATCCAACAGTCAGTTAATGACTTAGAGCTTGGTTCCAAAATGGCGTATCGATGTGAACCCGGAAAAGAGCTCCGCCGTTCACTTCGAACATAAACGACGCCGCTCCACTACTATTCCGCCAATCCGTATGTTAGGGACCCCGGTCCCCTGGCATACGTCCGCTAAATACTTAGGTGTCACCCTTGACACGAGGCTCACTTTCGAGCCCCATGTTAAGAGAGTAACTCGTAACGCACGATTTTATCTGGGTAGGCTCAACAGTATGTTGGGCCGACACAGTAAAATGTCCCTCCGTAATAAACGGACCCTTTATAAGGTCTGTATACGACCCGTAATGTCTTACGCGACCCCATTTTGCTCACGCTAAGCCCAAAACCCTGAACAAACTTCAAGTTGTTCAAAACCTTTTTTGTCGTCGGGCTACGAACGCACCCTGGTACGTCCGTAACGCCGACCTCCACCGAGACTTAGAGCTCCCCACAGTCCAGCAATTTCTAAAAAAACTCTCTGAAAACTTCTTCAAAGCTTCAGAGTCCCACTCTAATCATTTCATTCGTGAGGCAGCTTCCTATGCAGCCCCACTTTCCTCTCGCTATCGAGTCCGCAGACCGAGAAACGCTCTCTCGGACCCCCCCAACAAGCTTTCGGCCGACCTGGACTGCCTCTTGACGGCTCAGGCAAAGCCTTCTTCTTCCAATATTTAATATGCCTTAGTAGGCACGTCTCTCAGCGGCAACTCGCCGCCTGCGCCCTCTTTTCCCTAAAGAGGGTCGCGTCCGATTCGGCAGTAAGGCCACTATGGCCAAAGCCGTCCCCAAGGTGGTGTTTAGTGGGTAGGCACTTAGGTTAGTTAGGTTAGTCAGTGAGTCCCACATAACCACGCAGCCGGCTGCGTGGTATGCTTAGAGCATTCACCACCCTCATTCCCCGCTTCCGGATATTGTCGGCGAGCAATACCAATTTGCATTGGGCGCAAAAAAAAAAAAAAGCTCCGCAGGCATTCGATTCGACAGCGGCACTCAAGAAAGAAGACTCTCAAGAAAGGACTCAAGAAAGAAGACTCCCAGTAGATATTCCCTTGTATATACATTAATTGCCGCTATTGTAAATAGTTAAATATAAAGTTTTAAATTGTCCCACTTTTCTTTATACAGTCCTCTTAGTTCAGTAACAAGTTATCGAAGTAAAGTCAGTTATTCAGTACACATACACCCAATAGTTATCTCTCTTTTAAATTCTGTTATCTCAAAAATCGGCTCCCTCTGCTGTACATAATAATTCTTGGATCCTTCGTCGCCGGATTGTACATAATAATTTTTGGTCCATCGCCGCCGGATTGAAGCCAGAAGATCGAAGCTGGAAGATTGAAGCCAGAAGATCGAAGCTGGAAGATCGAAGCCAGAAGATCAAAAGCTGGAAGATCCGAAGCCAGAAGACCGTACAGAAGAGAGAAGATCATCGTTCAAAATTGTATCTACGTTTCTAACAATAGTCTGTCTTCGTCAAATTAACTTTCTCGTTTCTTAGACACATTTACGTGACCAGTAGGTTACTCCCTAACGGTGTCAAACTGTAATCGACTGGTAACGTAACACGTGCGTCTTTACGTCTTTTTGAAGACGCCATGCGTAAAACAAGAAGCCAGAAGCCCAGGAACGACGACGAAACGCCGGTGGGAATACGTATCTTCGAGGAAGCCCCCGCGTCCCCCTCAGACTATCTATCGTTGGCACAGGCGCCCGCCGCCGCGCCCCCGCCGACGCCCGCAGCTATGTCCGCGTCCGCGCCGCCGCGCCCCGCTATGTCCGTGTCCACGACCGAGCGATTGTTAGAAGCCAGCACATCCGCGCCGCGTACAGATACACTCGCCGCGATTATTGAAGATCTTCCGGTCACCGAAATGAGTTCAACGATACATACCGCCGCGCCCGTAGCTACCGACGCTGTACTTAGGCCCGCGCCCCGTCAGTTCGTTCAGCCCGGTCGACAGCTAGCGCGATCGCAAAATTAAAACAAATTGAATACAACACAGCTGAAGAACTCGCCGCGATTAGAAGGAAACAATTACAAATCGAGGAAGATTTAATTAAAAAGAAATACGCTAGGGACATCGCGCAACTACAAGAAGATACCAATAGGGAAAGTTTAGAAGGAGCTGAAATAACAGAAAGTAGGAATCGTGTCGACCAATGGTTAGATAACGTGGAGACTGTGCGGGGGGAGCCGCCCTGCCGCCTGTCTCAGCCCGCGCCCCGCATCGATCAAATGCAGGCCCCACCGGAAAAGGGAACCGATTACGTACCTGAGCTACCCGTGTATATTGAAGATGCCCAGGGGAGGACGGTCGCGAATAACGAACAACCACGTCACGCGAATATAGTACAAAGGGATAGTGGAGTCGCCGCAGAATCGAATCAGGTGAATCGTCATGTAAGGGTTACGTCGCCGACGCGCGCCCAACGCCGCACTCTATCGCCAAAACGTAAGTTGCCATCGCCACATCGCCGCGAGGAACGTAAATTATCATCGCCGTATCGTCGCGATATAGGTCATAGGTCACGGTCGCCATATAATCACGATACATCCCAGAATCGTCGTGTATCGTTAGAAGGAAATAGGGATAGAGGTAGGTCGCTCACCCCGAGAGGGAAAGATAGGGGTATCGAACGGCTAGCGGAAGCATTAGAGAATATGGCACGGACCAGCCGCCGCGAAGCAAACACAGGACTTGCCTATTTTCAACGGCTCGACCGCGGAATGGTTAGCGTTTAAAGCCGCGATGAATGAATCCACCCGTTTGTATGGATTCACAGACACGGAAAATATGGCAAGGTTAAGAAACTGTTTACGTGGTGAGGCTAGAGAGGCAGTATCGGCATTACTGTTTACCGCGAAGGACCCAGCGGATATTATGCGGACACTAGAGCAGTGTTTCGGTCGCTCAGAGGTAATTATAGATCGCGCGTTAGAAGATCTGAGACGTCTTCCGCGCCCAGGCTTAACCGCTCAGGAATTAAATACGTTCGCGATTAAGTTACAGAATATCGTCTGTGTTATGAAAAACGTCGACGGTAAAGGATACTTACAAAACCCGATGCTTACTAGGGAAGTTACGAGTAAATTAAGTCCTCATTTACGATCACGTTGTTGCGATTATGCGGAGCACTACGGAAGTGCTGATGAACCGGATATCGTCACGCTTTCACGGTTTATGATGAGAGAGGCTGACCGCGCGTTAAGTCATGCCTACACCTCCGCAACGCCGATTAGGGAAGCACCCGTGAAGAGAGAAGCACCGCCGCCGAAAAGGCTTATAGTCACGCGCCGCGTAGAAGATAGGCCACGCGATGTAAGGACATTCACCACACGAGATAGTGACAGTGAAAGTGTTAAGTATTTGTGTTGTGGTGGTGAACATACGATAGTCAAGTGCAAGAAATTAGTGCAGATGGACGTAGATAGCCGGTGGAAGTGGGTGAAGGAAGAGGGAGTGTGCTTCAAGTGTCTAAGCAGCAAGCACCGACGCCTGAGGTGCAAGGCTAAGAAATGCGGCGTCGACGGCTGCAACGCCTCTCACCACACGTTACTTCACGCCCGCCAGAATCAGACACCTGAAACATCTGCAAATTCAGGTGAAACAGTGCTCGTCGCGTCAAATACAGCTAAAAGTGCGTCAGTGTTATTAAAAGTGTTTATAGTGCGCGGACCGCGTGGTAAAGAGATCGAAACCTACGCGCTCCTCGACGAAGGGTCCACGATATCGTTGATCGACGACGAATTAGCTCGCGAGTTAGACGCGGAAGGACCGACGAAGCCGCTGAATATTCGAGGCATATCTAGTAACCAACGCGGGAATAATAGTCGAATAGTCACAATAGGGATACGCGGAAAAAAAAAATGAATCGTATAACGTAAGTACGCGAACAATAAATAATTTAACAGTAGGTTTGCAGTCTGTCGTAAAGAGTGTCTACGTTTGAAACATTTACGTGGCTTACCGAGCGAGGTATGTTATAGTGACGCGAAACCGAAAGTATTAATAGGGTCAGATAACTGGCATCTAATTATAACGCGTAATTTACGCATAGGAAGTCGTAAGCAACCCATTGCGGCTAGGACATTGTTAGGATGGGTCTTACAAGGGACCGCGCCGCGCGTTATGTGTAAACAAGACAGTGAACGGTATTACACATATCGAGCGTTAACGGACGTTTAGATAAGGATATGAAGACGTTCGCCAGTCCTGATGAAGAGTTGACAGATCTTCTCAAGAGGCAGTACGAGATCGACTCAATAGGTATATCGCTCAAAAGTAGACCAAGGCGGGAAGAGGAGCGGGCTGTTGACATCTTCCAGCGCACTGTCAAGAGGGTCGGCGAGCAATACCAAGTCGGACTGCCGTGGAAGGACGATGACGTCAGGCTGCCACCGAGCTACGAGATGGCAGCTCGAAGACTCCGCACCATCAAACGAAGGATGGACCAGTCACCGGAGTTCCGAAACGCGTATACGAAACAGATGAACAACCTCCTAGAGAAGGGCTATGCTAGTGAAGCCAATGGGTCGGAAAAGGAAAGCCCCAAGAGTTGGTACCTGCCACTTTTCGCCGTCAGTAATCCAAACAAGCCTGGGAAATTAAGATTAGTGTTTGACGCAGCAGCTCGCGCATCAGGCAAATGCTTAAACGACTACCTGCTCGATGGCCCCGACTTGTTACGGAACCTACCCGGTATACTGTTTAGGTTTAGGGAAAACGAAATAGCCGTGTCAGCGGACATCCGCGAGATGTTTTTACGTGTTAAAATCGACCGCCGCGACCAACCCGCGCAACTATTCTTGTGGCGAGGAAACGAGCGATCTGGACCGCCGCGAGAGTATGTTATGACTTCGATGATTTTCGGTGCAAGGAGCTCTCCTTTCCTCGCGCACAGCGTTAGGGATTACAACGCGCGCGCATATCCACATGCATATCCACGAGCGCTTAACGCCATCGTAAATAGTCATTACATGGACGATTACCTAGACAGTTACGCGACGTTGGAAGAAGCGATAGATACGGCAATGCAGGTCACCAAAGTATACCGAGAGGCAGCCTTCACGCTCGCGGGATGGAATTCGAACTGCAGAACTCAGAAATGCAGTCTTACTAGAGGACAAACCAGAGGAGCTGCTGGCACGAAAGCCCAAGGAGGTGGGTACAACGCAAAACGGCCCAGGAAGAACCCTAGGGTTATTATGGATGGCCGAAGAGGACGCGCTAACCTTCAACACGTCCATGAACAGGGTGCCGTATGATGTGAAGATGTTTCATCGACCACCGGCCAAGAGAGAGGCGTTAAGCGCAGTAATGTCGGTCTTCGACCCACTCGGTCTGCTCAGCTACCTCACCATTACGGCGAAGATCCTGCTGCAGGACCTGTGGCGCGGAAGAAGGTCGGATGGGATGACGAACTACCCGAGGAGGCAGCAAGCGAATTTCAGAGGTGGTTGCGGGTCGTCGAGGAAGTATCACAACTTCGACTTCCGAGATGCTATGCTCCTACGGGGGGAGTAGTAGAACGTCAACTCCACATCTTCAACGACGCTAGTGAACGAGCGTACGCATCCGCGGCATATTGGCGTATTCGGTATCGCGACGACACGGTTAAGGTAGCGTTAGTAGCGGCCAAGGCGAAAGTCGCCCCGATCAAGGCACAAAGCATACCGCGATTAGAGTTGCAGGCGAACTTGATAGGCGCGCGACTCGCGGAATTCGTGCAGGACGAACACAGAGTGAGAGCAGATAGGGTCATATATTGGACGGACTCTACTACGGCGCTCCACTGGATAAGGAACGATACAGCGCGTTACACTCCATACGTAGCTGATCGACTCGGGGAAATAGCCGAGAAAACATCACCCGAACAATGGAAATGGATTCCGACTGCTCACAATATAGCAGACCAAGCGACGCGCATGAACTTTGTAAGCAAGAGAGAAAGCGACCAATGGTTCACCGGACCGTCATTTCTCTACGAAGACGAAAGCAAATGGCCACAGGGGAAAGAAGAGAAGGCAGGAGACGAAGAGTTGGAAGAAATTGTAGCGCATCACGTCGAGACCAAGGACGCCCCACACCTGCCAGAGATAGAACGCTTCTCTTCATACGAGAGACTAATCAGGGCCACAGCACGAGTACTGCAGTTCATCGATGCCATACGAGGACGGGCTCGAGAGTTAACGCTACAGCACATCCAAAGGGCAGAGCGGATGTGGGTGGAACGCAGTCAGCTCGACAGCTTCGCTGAAGACATCAGCCGACTTCAGCAGGGAAAGAATCTGGTCACCGGCAGCGCTTTGAGGAAGCTCGACCCCATAATTAAAGACGGAATACTACGAGCCAGGGGAAGAATCGACGCAGCCGACGTAGACGACCGGATGAAGCAACCTATAATCCTGAATGGACGCCACCGATTTGTAAAGCTGCTGGTAGAAAAGGCGCATCAAGAAGCAAGCCATGCCAATAGGGAAAGGGTGGTCAACGACCTACGAACAAAATATTATATCCTCCGACTACGACCGACCGTGCGAGAAGTGGAACGGAATTGTCTGCAATGTAGGGTACGCAAGGCAACACCACGGCCGGCAGTTATAGGCGATTTACCACCCGAAAGGTTAGGAGCGTTTGCGCGACCGTATACATACACCGGGGTAGATTATTTCGGGCCTTTGTCGGTAACGATAGGACGACGGCACGAGAAGCGGTGGATAGCATTATTTACATGTCTAACGACGCGCGCGGTTCATTTGGAAATAGTCCACAGCCTAACCACGGACTCGGCAATAATGGCATTACGGCGCATAGCGGCTAGGCGCGGGTGGCCTCGGGTAATATACTCCGATAATGGGACCAACTTTCACGGAGCTGACACCGAACTCCGAAGAGCCATGGAAGAATGGAAACCGCTACTCAAGGACTTCGCATTAACACAACGCACCGAGGAAGTTCATCGCACCGGAGCGCCCAACAAGGGAGGCGCATGGAACGGCTCGTACGTTCAGTCAAAGCAGCGTTGGAAGCAACTCTCCACCAGAAGAGTCCGAAGGAGGAGACGTTAGCAACCTTGTTGACGGAAGCGGAGAACACCGTCAACTCTCGACCGTTGACCCATGTACCGGTCGACATCAATGACCAGGAAGCGTTTACCCCCAACCATTTCATCATGTTGGGACCGTCGAGTCTACCTATCACCGCAACGTGCTCACCCACCGATCGCCGGGCATGGAGAGCGGCGCAAGGGCTCGCCGATGAATACTGGAGGCGCTGGGTGCGGGAATACTTGCCAACGCTGATCCCGCGCGGAGCATCTCGAGACGCCCAGGGACAAGATGTAAAAGAAGACGACCTCGTCGTGATTGTGGACAGCAACCTGCCGCGGAACGTGTGGCCGAGGGGAATAGTGACGAGAACCTTTCCCGGACCTGACGGCGTGGTGCGCAACGTGGAGATTCGAACCAGAGGCGGAGTACTACGACGACCAGTGAGGAAGATCGCCGTCCTCCCGAGAGTATAGGCTCGCTTGCTACGCCGGGGGGAGGATGTTACGGACGGCGAGGAGAGCAGCCGCCTCGTCGCCCCCTCATACCCCGTTACGCCCCGCGCACCCCGCACACCGCCCGGACATCACGTGAGGTCGACAACCAATGAGCGCACAGCACACCGTGTGAGAACACTATCATCTTGAGACGGCCACCGCGGAAATATAATAAGGGCCTTTTGGGCTCCGCAGGCATTCGATTCGACAGCGGCACTCAAGAAAGAAGACTCTCAAGAAAGAAGACTCAAGAAAGAAGACTCCCAGTAGATATTCTCTTGTATATACATTAATTGCCGCTATTGTAAATAGTTAAATATAAAGTTTTAAATTGTCCCACTTTTCTTTATACAGTCCTCTTAGTTCAGTAACAAGTTATCGAAGTAAAGTCAGTTATTCAGTACACATACACCCAATAGTTATCTCTCTTTTAAATTCTGTTATCTCAAAAATCGGCTCCCTCTGCTGTACATAATAATTCTTGGATCCTTCGTCGCCGGATTGTACATAATAAATAATAAAAATATAACTTCTTCTAAATTCTACGTTTTTTCTCGAATCGAAGTTGTTATGGCCAGTATTGGTCCTAGCGGTGTGGGGGGATGAAGGGGGGAGTGGAATGCTGTTGGCGTATATACACATGTGGGCATAACAGCACGAGCCCCGTGAATATTATTGTTTTAAATTATTGTAATATCTAATTTAGTAAAATTAAAGAAAATTAAATCATAATAAAATATTCAAAGAAGAGTTTTTATTTACTGCAAAGTTCAAATATTAAACAAACCTCAAAAATTAAACATTTGAACTAAAAGAATAAAATTATTTCACATTCTGAAGTCAGGTTTTTAATTCATTTATACACTATGTCTTGGTACCGAATTCTGAATTATAAAGCTGTATTTTAGTTATTTTAGGAAGTCAGCTTTTACTTTAATTAAAAGTTAATGTATATTATGACCAAATTATGATAGGAAATGTAATAAAATGAAATAAAGGAGAATGGTAGTTTTGAGCCTGAAGTTAATATATTTTTCTTTCGAATAAAACTATTTTGACGTCCCAATGTCATAGTTAGCCCGGCTACCTTCAGTTTTTTGAATATTAGCCGGGCTAACAATGACATTGGGACGTCAAACACCTCAGTCCCCCCCGTGACCATGGATGCTGTAAAGCACCCGAAACGTCGGGAATCAAAATAGTAAAATTAAACGCGATAAAATCCGTAAAAATAGTTTTATTCAATGTGTAGTGTTCGCGTAAATATAAGAAATCATTGTATTTATCTTCGTTTTTTTTAAACATATTGATATAAACTTTATGAAATTGGCTATATTTTACTAACGTAAAATACAAAAAACCAGCTCATAATACAATCTAGAATACGAAAAAACATTAAAATAAGAAATAATTTTACAAAATCGAATATATCATCGACTTTTTTAATTCGGATCCTAAAAAAATTAAGAAAAAGCTTCTAAGGTTTAATTTTAATAATATTAGTTATTATTAAAATTAACATTAATTTTTAAGTTTTTTGTAGTTACTTTAGTAGTTGAATGACATATGAATCCATGTGGAATTAAAATATATTATTTGCTTAATAGAAATAAATATTTTTATGTCAATAAATCGATTAACATAAAGAATCGACTAATATAATTCTTATTTCAGAATGCTACGTATACCATAAACTTAGGATATTGGGTATTTATTCTATACTAAACGACTTCTCCTTGGACTCTTCTCATTTTAAACTTGACAGTACAAACTTCAAAACTTTTTACGACATCGATATGCCTACTGTTCTCGTCACTTGGAATTTAGCACAGAAGCGACATTTCTTTCGTGATTTTACATACTGGTCCTGCTTTTTTTATTGTACGCCGTGATCTTGCCTACACGACTGATCCTTTTATTTTGGAATATGGCATAAGCCTATTGATTGGATATTCACATCATGGACCGTTGTGTTGATTGTGGCATAGCGACAGGCATATAACATAAATACCCATATTATGTCAATTATGACGATATTTTGATAATAATTGAAAACAATTAAAATATTTAAATGTGTGTTTCTTTGAAATAATCAACTAACTTCATATTTCTATCCGGTTAAATTAGTAGTAATTAAAAAAAGCACTTATCAAAGTCAGAGGTGTCGGATTCGATTTCTAGTTTTCGTATTACAAATTACAAATTGATAATCATTCGCTTTGAAGATTAATACTCGTACGACATTTGTTAGAATAATCCCTACTTGCCAGAGTGTTCTCGAAGGTAAGTGTTGTCAGCGTGGTTGACTATCCATTTACTACTGGGATTACAAGGAAGCTCCAACAATGGGACAGTTTATAAAATAAGTGACAACGTTGTTATTTGAGATTCCCAGTACAAGAGAAGTTAACTTCCATTATGTGTTCATACCTATTATGATGTTCATACGTTGTATTTATGAATTCGCATACTTACTATAAGGTATGTGATTTTATAAATATAATTGTATTTTTGAATCTTCTACCACCTTTAACATGTGAAAAATATTGAGAAAGTAAATATTTACATTACCTAATAATTAAAAATCAACTGTTACAGTGTAAATAATACATAACCTCACTTTTATTGAATCTTCCATGACTCAGCTCCTACAATGACAAATCTTGCCAGATTTTCAGCTATGAATTGTTTATATACAGGCTTTCAAATGATCCAACTTTATCTTGTTAACACCTGGGCCCAAGAATGTATGTAAACGCCCCCATTTCCTTTATTTCTTCGGTCTAAGAAAACAAAATTAAGTTTGTCAAATATTTTTTTAAACTTAATACCGTTGCGGATTGAACTTTTTCTTTTTGTTTATTTTCATATCAGTTTTTAAAGTTAATATAACATAGCACAAAATGGAAAATGATACAGACCCATCGGTAACTTAAGCGTGTTCTATGATGTACTCAAATAAAGGACGGTTAAAAATTTGGAACTTATCAGTGTACACTGATAAGCTCCAAATTCGCTTTTTACGACGCATTCCGTCTTAGTCCTCAGGGGTGGCAACACATTTGCAATTTGATTCTTAATCGAGATTAGTTGTAGATATCTATGGACCGCAGCATCCACTTACAATCAGGTGGATTGTGTGCTCGTTTGTGACCCTCATTCTTTATAAAAAATCTTTTAATACTGTTCTAACCCAGCTACCAATCACAGTTCTAGAGGCTAGACGTCGTTTACCAATAAGAATAATAAATAAATAATTCAATCCTTCTTGTCCATTTCTTCGCTCCTGGGTTATGTCAAAGAGGCGTTTAATCCATAGTACCGGGCATATTTGCTGATTGAGTAATAGGATTTTTAAAATTAAAGTTGGAAAAAATTTACTTTGCCAATATCCGCTCAATAAAATAAAATGATGTGTCTTACCTAGTTTGAAGAGCACCTCCCGCCCTCCCTCAATTCTTCTAAGTGAGACTCATTTAGCGGTCAGCCACCGTAGATAACTTTAACGTAATAATAAGATCCGTTATCTAATTAATTTTAACATCTTTAATATAATGGATTTCCACAAAGTAACGCTTGATTCTATTAATAATCTTATATATTTTTATTTTTTCAATATTAAATTTACTATCGTCTTTAAATAATAATGACATTAGAAACCACCAACGCAATATTACACTACAAATATTTGTGATTGTGACCTTTCACCGTTGATCCCCTCCTTGAACTCCTTTGTAACGCAGCTTAGCGTAGGATATTTATGTAATTTACTCGGAAACGTTGCTTACTTTTGACTTTTTTGAATAAAGTTAGAATTGAATTATAAATTTTCAGTTCAGGTTAGCGATGAAAATACATGCCGCGGCCGTGGTGTGTGCTCCCCGATGCTCGATCAGCTGGGTACCCACCTAGCGCACAGGCTCGCGCGGCAACCTCGGTGTGCGGCTCGCGAGCGAAGGCTCGCGAGGCAGCCTCAATAATATTGTCCGGTACTCAGAGGCACGCCTCGCGAGGCAGGCCGAGCTATTATAAGTCTTCGAGCATCCGATATGGACAGTTGTGTAATTGCGAACAGCGATCACCGAGGCACCTTTGAGCGCGTCAAGTTTACCAACAACGTATGGCTCGCGGTCGAGCGACGCTCGGCCGAGGCATCGTGCGCCGAGGCAGCCCGAGGCACGTCCACATCCGCCGAGGCATTGGCTCGCGAGGCTGCCGCGCGAGCCTGTGCGCTAGGTGAGTACCCAGCTGATCAAGCATCGGGGAGCACACACCACGGCCGC